>VMDR010005213.1:0-53275 GCA_007922815.1 Macrotus californicus | reverse complement strand
GGAGAGTTATTACTTTAAAAGACGCAGAAGCCAAATACTATTGGAATGCAAAGGGAAGTCCACTCTTCTGCCCCAGAGTCAGGTCAGGGGTGCCTCAACAGGAGACACCTCTAGGACTGGGCTTTGAACAATTTCTAGTGTGGATCTGGTGGGAATCTAGGCCTTGAATATTGGTGGGAAGAGGGGGATAGAGAGGCTGGGAAGGATCTCTGAAATCTTTTCTAACTCAGTATTTTGTGAACCTAATATTCTTAAAAATCTTTATGTCTTTACGCTTTTTTCTATTTTGTTAACTAAGGTATCTTGACATTGCTATCATATGAATGCCCCAAAAAGATTTATTGAGCACCTACTATCTGCCAGGAACAGTGAATGCCTGTCTCTTTGTAGATGTGTCTACTTACCCACAGGTATGTGTGCCTGAGAGGTTTTTTAAAAAAATTACTTTTTTACAGTAAAAGCATTTTATTTCAGGCTGTGATGAGCCCTGTTTGGATTATGACCATAAGTCAAATTATTTCACGAAACTTTTTTAAACAATGAAAACAAGTGCTTTTACTACTTAAATAAATGTAAGAATTGGAGTGTTTGTTGATTGCAGGGCTCTGGTGATTACTTTTTGAGAATGACTTAATTTTAGTATGCCAACAGTGTTTTCTGTCCAATAAATCTAAGTGTAGTTACTGGCAGAATAATCATTAAATGTCTTGGTCTTGGTGTGAAACACTTTTAAAAAAATTTATGTATGTATGTATGTATGTATGTGTTTATTTATTTATTTATTTATTTTTAGAGAGGGGAAGGGAGGGAGAAAGAGAGGGAGAGAAACATCAGTGCGTGGTTGCCTCTTGCACACCCCCTACTGGGGAATCTGGCCCACAACCCAGGCATGTGCCCTGACTGGGAATTTAACCCGCGACCCTTTGGTTTGCAGATGGGCACTTTGTCCTCTGAGCCACACCAGCCAGGGCTGAAACACTTATTAATTTGAAGCATTTGTTTTGAAACTTCTCTTAAATTTTGTACAAATTCATGAAGAGCAAGAACATAAAATATTAGAATTATACTATTCAGATTTTTTAGACCATTACCTTTCTAGAGCAACTGTTGAAATAAAATTAGTCTTCACAATTCAAAGTATCTTAAGCAAGAACAATACAGAGAGGTGGGGAATTACTACAATGTATAGGAAGAATCCCAGGGGTGAGGCAGCATTTGACTGGTTAAGTTAGTTTTGTGATTGTCAGCCAGAGCAACCCATCAGGCCCCCTGTTGCAAATTTATATTCACATTTTGGTTGTCACAATGCTGGGCAAGGCAGGAGTGAAAGGGGCCACCAGCGTTCTGCGGATGGGTGTCTGGGGTGCTCGAGGTACCGAAATGAGGAAGTAAATGAAAACTTTTTTATAATTATTTGAGCCTAAAAGCTAATATTGTTAAATATCCAGGGGTAAGGTGTTTTTTCTTAAATGGATCTTATTTTTTAGAGCACTATGTTCATAGCAAAATGGAAAGTGGCAGAGGTGTCTCATGTACTCCCTCCTCACAGATGCATAGTCTCCCTCATTATCAACATCTCCACGAGAGGGGTACATTTGCTACAGACCACGAGCCTACATGGACACATCATTACACCCCAAGTCTGTAGTTCACTTAGAGTTCATTCTTGCATTATACGAGTTTGGACAAGTGCATGATGGCATGTGTCCACCATCACAGTATCATAAGGAGTACTTTTCACTGCATGAAAAACCTGGCGTGCTCTGCCTAATCATGCTTCCCTCTCCCCAACTCCTGGCAACCACCCCTTTTTACTGTCTCTGTAGTTTTGCCTTTTCCAGAATGTTATGTAGTTGGAATCGTATCGTATGTGACCTTTTCATTTTACCTTCTTTCACTTAGTAATATGCATTTCAGTTTACTCCATGTCTTTTCAGGGCCGTATAGCTCATTTCCCTTTAGCATTGAATATATCTCATTATCTAAAAAATCAGTTTTTCCACTCGCCTACTGCAGGATATCTTCGTTGCTTCCAAGTTTTGGCAGTTATGGATAAAGATGTCATAAACATCCAAATGCGGATTTTTGCGTGGGCATGAGTTCTCACATCCTTTGTATAAATACCAAGGAGTGCAATTGATGAATTGTATGGTAATAATATGTTTAGTTTTGTAAGAAACCAACTATCACACAAGGTCGCAGTACCATTTTGCATTCTCACAAGTAACGAAGGAAAAGCCCTGTTTGTCTGCATCTTCATCAGCATTTGGTGTTGTCAGGTTGTGGATTTGGCAATTCTAATAGGTGCGTGCTGGTATCTCATTATTGCTTTAATTTGCATTTCCCTGATGACTTGTGACGTGGAGCATCTTTTATTTGCCATCTGTCTATTTTCTTTGGTGAGGTGTCTATTAAAGCCTTTGATCCATTTTTAATCAGATAGTTTTACTTATTACTAAGTTTTAAGGGTCGCTTTTGTATTTCTATATTTTGTTCTTTGTACAACAGCCATTTATCAGATGTTTCTCTTGCAAACTTTTTCTCCCAGTGAGTGACTTCTCTTTTCATTCTTTTGACATGAGATGTTCTTCAGAGTTTTAATACAAGTAATTATACTAATTTTTCTTGTGTTGTCTACCTATAACGATACCATTTTATTTTCTCTGTGTTGTATGGAATGGCTTCTGATCATGCCTTAAATTTGAAATTACTTCTCAGAAATAGGTGCAAGGATTGAACTACATCTACTAGCGCGGTAGTATCCTCAGATTTACTAATTTAAGTATGTATTATTAAACATACATCTAAACATATTATTTGTAAGGTGTTTTATATTCTGTATGCATGGTCACGTGATAGATGACTTTTCTGTGGGCTAGTAAGTTGGGATATTGCAAATCACTTGCTACAATGAAGTGGTGTTGGGGTAACAGAGGGAAGAACACTGTCATTGCCGGGGACCAGAGTATTTTCCCTTCTACTCTGCCATCCTCAGCATGTCAGACCGTGTCCCCTAAGATCATCAGGAGTCTGCCACAGTTCTTGGCATCACATGCAAACACAATGGTATCTAAAAAGGGTCTGATGGTATTAGTGTCTCAAGATTCTTCTAATAAGCTGTATGTTTCATACTGCTATTCAAAAAACACTGTACCCATTACTCAATCTAAATGTACATAAAAAAGCACAACTTACTGAGTGATCTAAGGAAGACTGTCAGTTGAAGATTTAATCTCAATAGTTGGTCTATTCCTCTTTTCCTCCGAGGGGATGGAGAATCTAATTCAGAAGAGTATGGGAACCATGTAAATGCTGTTCAGGCAATTGCCTCTTCCCCAGAAAGAAGAGAATTAGCTTTCTAAAAAAAAGTATTTGCTAATATATATTTGCTAATTTTATTGAAGCACATTTTTTTATTTTCTCATGTGAACAATTTTTTTTCTAAGAAATGTAATTTTATAGTTTGGTGAACATTTAGCTTAATTAAAACCATTTTGTCATAATAATCCCTTTTCTTTTAATGAGAATATAGGGGAGCTGAAATTTCTGTTGAAGGAATTAGTGTTTTGGAACTGGCTGGTCAGGATAGTACCCCAGCCAAGGATCCAGAGGCAGAACTGCCTGCAGGGGCCAGGTGATAGCTGAATGAGAGAATCGGGCTGGTGGGTGGAAGGCACTGCGGCTCAGCGGGAAGTACGTATTTATTCGTGGGTGGCAGCCAGCACCCAGCTTTAATTAATAGTTGCCACATTGGAGTGGGGCCCAGAGTTGCCAGATCTTTTCATTTTTCCAGGAAAAATCAAATACCTGATTTAATTGTGAAATTCCTGGCTCTTAGAGGTTGGCCCAGTTTAAAATAAGCAAACAAGACAACACTTAAGTGAGCCTAAGAAAGCACCTTCATGGGAGATACTTGTTCTGTGCACTGCCATTTGCAGCTTTTAAACTGCCCCATGTGTTTAGACTGTGGAGTGCAGGAACCGATGAATAGCACCACTTACCAGTGTTTGTGCTGTGGGAAGAAGGGGCGATTCTCTCAGAAATTGTAGTAGACCTGCTGAATGGGACTTGCACTTCACTCTACTCATATTTGCCAATTATCGTGGGGGTGTTAGCCAACTGCTGCATAACCTCAGGGTTTTTTAGATTTTATTGTGGACTGGTCCTCCATCGTTAATCATGGAGGATTTAAGATAGAAGGTGGGGAAAATTCATAGGTGCCAACCCAGGAAGACTGATTAAAAGAGCCAGTCCACCTGCACCACCCTTTAGGCAGCGTGACAAGTGTCTTGCCTCCATTCTTTCGGATTGTGACACAGTAACGCATGCTCCCCCCCACCCCGACGTCACATGGTACAACGCCACATTCTTTCATCCTTTGTGACTCAGGTACCTCCTCTAAGCGACAGATTCCCCATTCCTGTTTCCCCAGCATCTGTGATTGCTTTATAAGAGCTGTTACTTCCTCTACCATATCCCTCCAAGCACGTGGCTGAACTCTACACTCTTCCCTAACACCATCAAACTTCCTCTGGTATAAATTTGTTCTCTTATAATCAGATATTGAAATGTTAACTTCCCAAATAAAAGTCTTCAAAACTAGGGAAATAGTAGAAAGGTACTTTTAAGCATAATTTCTGAAAACAGTTTGATATGTAGACAATTTTTACTTTGCTTTTTTTTTTTTTTTTTGAAAATGGTTGCTTACCTCTGTTTGAGAAGCTCCCAGGCTCTTGGAATACTGCCATTAAAAGTCAGCAAACCGAGCTGGAATATTTTAAGTTGGTGTACACAGAAAAGGTCTTCTCTCTTGTGAAGCGTCATCTTCCATAATGTCAGCCCTTTTAGATTAAATGGGGGGCTTAAAACCACAAAACAAATAACGTGGGCTCCACTAATTCAGGAGTTATAAGAATTTAGAGGTAGTTGGGTAGATTTTGTTGTCTGCGTAATCTCGGGGAGCATGTGTACTTGGCAAATTAATTACTTAAGTCAGGATATATATTTGGCCCAATTAAAAATGAAAGCCAGTAATTATTTTCAAACTCCATTTCCATAACAAACTCATAGAAAACAATGAATCACCAAATGCACATAATTCTTAGACAAGGCAATCTGTAATTTGTATGAAAAAATACCTGCAGTGGGTCGTGTTTGGTACTGTTAGTTTTGTGATCCTGGACAAACCACTGAAACATCATCGAACCTTTTTTCTTCATCTGTAGAGGCATCATCTCATTATAAAGGTTGTTAAAAGAATCAAATCAAAAGGTTATGTATTATTATCATTCGTTTCTTGACCTAGTCAAGGTCTAGATTCAGATCTTCAAATTTCACTGTTTTTAACTGTTCTAATTTATTTGGTTGAGGGATTAAGAATAATAAAGAAAAGATTTGGCACCTAAGGGACAAGTGAATTTTTGTTGAAAGATGTTCGTAAAACATTTTGTAGTATCTTTTTGTCCCCATAATTAAGTTTGTGTTTCTCTTCACAGCCTCACTTGTAAGGCATAAAAAAGGGGGGGAATCCGTGAGAATAGTGGGAATACATTGAATCTAACCTTACACACCTCAGCTATTTAAATCTAGAAGAGAGGCAAATTGCCTGTGAATCCAACAACAGATAGTGCTAAGGGCAGTCACTTCCCTCTGGAAAGGTCCTCCGAGCTTGATATTGCATAGCTATTGAACAACCCTTATACAGTAAGAAGCTTTTTTAAAAATTACATTTCTGGGAACATGAAGTTGCAGTATAATATTTGTTCAGTAGGTAATATGATGACATGTTTAATCGCATTGCAAACAAATCAAATTTGTCCTGATTTTAAAATTTTCCATGCGTTTAAAGACCTGAAGAAAGAAGCTAGAGAGAAAAATATTGGCCATGATTAACGCGGACCTGTCTAGCATTCCGAGTACCTCTCGCATCTAGGCTGGAGTGTTTCTGATTGCAGTGCTTAAAGAAAGAAGTTATGATTTTAGAGACAAAGGCTGAACAGGGTGTGAGCAGAAAATTCTCTCTCCATCTTTAGCAAAAACTAAGTTTTATTTGCTCCCTAGCCTATTTGCTTTCATATTTTAAAAAACGTTAACAACTCATCTAAATTTGCAAGCAGAGTTGGATTATTTGTATTTTTCCCCCAAACCATGCAGTTTGTTTTTTTTTTTTTTTTAAATTGCTGATTATGGTATGCTGTTACAAAGCTTAGGAGAAGCCTCTCTGTGAAGTGCATTTTAATATTTGGATCCAATAGCAACTGGACTACATGAATGCCCAGTGGGTAAGTGTGTCATTTGAAAGCAGCTGCTGAGCCTTCTCCCTGCTGCTCCAATTAACACATACAGCGCACTTTTGTCAGCAAGAGGCAGTGCATATGGATGAAACCACTTTACTGCTCGTCAGTAGGCTATGCAAGAGTGCACAAAGGGTTAATCAACCCGCCCATCGCGAAAGATAGCTTTCCAGGAAGTTTCCCAAGCCCCGAGTTTTGCTAGAAAGGGCGTGGGGTTAGGGGGTGGGATCAGCAGGTCAGAGAAAGTTGGATTGTCTCTAGCTTTGGTTCAGTCCATTGACTGGCCTGTTTCCCCGCCCCTCTCTTCTCCTGCACCCCCGCCCCTGATGATGGAGATACTGGATAGTGAAATTCTAGTGCGGGGACTCCCCTGAAGCTGAATCTCTTGTTGAACTTTGTTCTCTTTTGTTTTGAAGCTCTTTGAAGGCCAAAGCTTCACTGTTTATTTTTTTCTCTTTCGTCGTCTTCATCATTTTACTTTCTTCCTCTTTTCCTTTTTTTTTTTTTTTCTTTTTAAATTGCACACTTGGCAGTTGACCGGTCAAAGTAAGAAATCTTGTCAAGGCAAACCCCTATCGCTGTTGTTTCTCCCTCCCGTGGCTAAAACCTGCGCGTTGGTGGTAGCACAGAGGCAGGTGGAAGGGTACCGCGGCAGGGTCGGTGCGGGGCATTCATGCTCCACCAGCTCCCGGAGCAGCTGGGCTGTCTCAGCTCCGCCGCTGGCTGAGTCGGCTGCGCGGAGAGGGAGAGATGGACCGCTTCCTGGGTTTCGTCAAGCAAATAAGGAGATCTAGGCGAAGAAAGGGGAAAAAGTACCGGCCAGAAGAGGATTACCACGAGGGCTATGAGGATGTCTATTATTACGCTTCAGAGCATTTTCGAAGTAAGCACTTCCTTCCACCCCCCTGTTCCTTCTTGCATGCCCGGGGTAACAATACACCTTGTGTGGTGCTTTAATCTTCGATGCAAAAGGTTTCCCAGATAGTATTCTAGGTGAACAGTCTGTAAGTACTGAAGTGCTACATATTGCTTGATTTGTTGCGAGAATAACGGTCAGATAGCCCCCAGACAATGTAACTAGCCCAGGTCTATACACTTGATTCATATTTTAGGTGCAGTAGATTGATTATGTTATCATTTTAATGAACCATTCAAAAATGATCTTGCAAGCCAGTGTAGTAGATGGTTAAATTATGTTCTGCTGGAGTTCTTTTAAAATAACTGTGTTTTCTTTAGCATAGGGAAGGCTAGATCATTTGGAAGAAGTAATTGTTCATGTTCACGTTGATGGGGATGATTAATGCCCTTGATGCAGACTTCCACTCAGTTTTCTGTGATGAATCTGAGCTATATGTATGAGGAAGTTCACATGCTTTTCTGTGATGCATGTTTGTAATTTTGTTATTCAATTAAGAGAACTCTTATTTGTTGTCAACTAGAAGCGGTGGGACTTGAATAAATAATATGTCTATATTAAGACTTTTGTAAATTAGCTTATAAATAGCAGAGAACTAGAGTTTTTCTTGTACTTAGCAGTCCTTTAAGTTTCTGGTGAGGTTCAAGCTTGTCCCAATAGATTTAAAATGCCCAGAAATGCCTGAGGGTGCAGGGAGAGAGCAGCTGCATGCAGAGACCACTGAGTTTATGGGGTGCCCTAAATGGGTCGAACTGACAGTTATATATAATCTGCATTTACACAATTAAGAATTATTCTTATCTTCTTGAATAAGGATCTTTATAAACTTGTATTTCAAGTCTAATTCTCCCTGGCCTTTTGATGTCTATTGTAATATATTCCATCTACAACCTCTGAGTGTTGACCAATAAATAATTTAGAATCTATTTCTGTGGTATAAAAATCCATGAGAATCTGGCCGACATGCCAGAAACTCTGTTGTGATTGATGAAAGCTGAGAGCTGAGAATTCATGTGATGGCAACACAGTAATGCAAAATTGCAATTCTTGGGCATTTGCTTCCATAATATGGCTGTGTGGCTTTCACAGAGTAACCTCTGAGTTTCAGAGCTGTTTCTCGTCTATGAGCTTTTGCATGAATAACCTGCTGTAATGTAGTGCCACTCTCTCCTAAATTTAGTTTCCATAATATATTCAGGAATTTAAGATTTGTGTCACGTCAAGAAGTACTGTCAGCTGGCATGCGTGATTCTGAAAACTTGGAGATAAAAAAAAGAAACAGGAACTTTTAATTATGTTATGTGCATTGTACAGATTTCTTACAACCAATACATACAGGGTCCGGCAGAAGTCAAGCTTGCTTGAGTGTGGTTGGGAGGGCACCTGAATATCTCACACAAGATGTGCCGCAATGTGAACATTTCACCCAAAATGTCATACGGTGTGCTTGAATGTGATCGTGTTATGTTACAGAATTACATGCTTATGATTTTGTAATAAAAGATTTTTATGTAATAAAAAAGCGATGTTATTTGTGCTGGATCCTGTATAATGAATCAAATTTATACCTTCTTGAGTTTGTATTGTGATGTATTTGTACACACAGAAAAAACATCTCTTTCAAATGCCTGCATCCCGCTAGTTTAGGTAAGAATTTACAAACAACAGAGATACTTTGTAAGTTTACCAGATGTGCCTTTCTCTAGGAGAACTGTTTGTGGTAGTTGCTATAAAATACCCTCCAACCAGAGTTGGGGGAAGGCCACGGCCAAGGCAGCAGCCTTTATCCATCGGATGCAATCACTCAAAGGGAATCACATGTTAACTTATCTGATCTGTCATGGTCATGCTAAGAATAAGGTGCTAACCAACAAAAGTTATTTGCTTTAGATGCAAAACTGACATGCTCCCCTGTGATTTATTAGAAAGCACCCATCATGTAATGTATAGCTTTGTGGAGTTAGATGCATGTTGACCTCCCAACTTCAAACTGCTATGTATTAAACAGAATGTGTCACAGTGGACGCAGGCACTTGGGATTTGACATTTCATTAAGAGTTAAGTAGCCAGGGCTGTTGAAGACATGTCATAGGACATAATGACCTCTCAGTGTATCTTTTGGTTTCAGTTTCTGGGCATCTCTGAACTGGGTAGGGGAGACATCCACTTATATTTTACGGCTATAGAAAAGTACTCAAGGGTGCAACTGACCTGTAAAACCAATCCTCCCAAACAGGTAATATGGTTTAATTCAATTACATCTGTGGCAGATCTGTTTTAATTAGTCTTTGGCATAATTTGAAAGTGTATGTCCTGCACATCTCTAGATGGTTTAGGAAAACTGTTTTACATTAAGGCTAAAACTTGGTGGCATTTACTGATGACATTCACATCTTAGTTAAGGGTACCACTGATAAACCAGAAGAGCTCTTGCTCTTATTTCTCTTCCTATATTGTTAGTTTGTTCAAACTTACAGCTCTGTCTTGTCAGTTTGTCTAGCGGTTCAGCTTGCCACGAGAACTTTATACACACAACAACAAAAGACAGAGCTAGAAAGACCCTCCCAGAGAATTCTCCAATAAGTATGCCCTTCCTTTGGAACATTCTCAAGTGCTTGCTGATGTCTGACTTTATCCCTAACTAATGTCCCTTCTGTGGTGGGTTCTGACTTAGAATTGCACCATTCTTTTTTCATCTTCAAGGCAATGCAGTTTATGGTCTCATGACCTGCAAAAGCCTGAGTTAAAATGTCAGGACAACACGAGCCTCTGGAAGAGAGGTTAGTCTGAAAATAGATGATTTTTCTGTAACTCCACCAGATTGAGTTTTAGTGATGATGATGGTGATGATGATGAGGGTGGACTGATTTTAAGTCTTCCCTGTTTTTATATTGACGTGGTGTATGTCATTGTTCAGGGGGCGACTCTATTTGATTTTTAAAGATCGACTTTCGTCACTCATCTGTCCTTTCATAATCCCAGAGTTAGAGCTTCTAGAAAAATGTTTTGGGCAAATCCCCAAACTTTTCTGTGTTTTTATTTCCTAAAATGTGACAGAAGATGGAATTATTGCTTAAGATTTTCCAAGTTCTAGAACTACATAATCTTTAATTTTTGTTTTATTCTAAAACAGTTCAGATAAACATATTGGCTAAAGAATTTTCAACTGGGATTTCCACCAAAAAATTCACCTGGATGTCTGGAGGGAATTGCTTCTCTGGCAGGAATTGTGGGTAGAAAGATTTCTATTCCTTTGAGATAACAATCTATCATTGAGTATTAAGGAGTTTCAGAGAATATTTGTAAACCTATGAAATTCTGAACATATTGGTAAATTCTAGACCTCATCTTTTATTGAATCTAATCTGTCAAGAAGCAGCATTCACTCTGAAATTCTCACATAGATTATTTGTTTGGTGTTTTTCCTTAAAAAGAAAAACTGGTACTGATTACAAAACTCATTCATAAACTTGAATGTATCAAAAGAGCTAGAAAAGGATCTCAGTATTCACTTTTATTATGTTTGGTGCTTTTATTTGTTTTTCAATAAATACTGTGTTGTAGCAATGGCTTTTTAACGGCTCTGGAAGATAACATTTTGATTAATTTGTGATACAGAAAATAAACCCTCTCACCATATATATGTATTTAACCCCACTTAGTAATATTTGAATTATAAAATAGGTAATATATATTTTATAAGCCCTCTCTTAGCACTGTTCATATTCATATTGAAAGTCTGACCTGCATTGGTCCCTGCAGGGCAAGGTTATGGAATTACTTTAAAAGGAGGGATTTATCTCTAATGAAGAGGGGTCTGTGAGGCACTTTCATGTATGGCCCTGGCAGCTTTGGCACATGTGCAGCGGCATTGAATAAGGCATGGAGCTCCTCCATGGTAACCACGCTTCTCAGTTTTCTCCAGGCCCCGCAGAGGTGAGAGCGCTGTGCGGAAAGCTGCTCAGGGCAGTCGTGAGTGACCCGTTCACCTTTTCCCCATCGCGCCCTTTCAGGGAGTATGGTTTCTATCTTTGGAAAAAGATCATTTGTACTTACAAATTAATGTGTTGCTTTTCTTTGTTGTTTGCCTGTTCTAGTAGAGATGATCAGCAATAATTGTGGTGTGCCGGTAAAAACATCGTTAGCTAAGTTACTTGGTTAAACAATGTATGCATCTGAAGTGCCTGAGATGTTCAAACTGCATTTTAAGAGGGCAGCTCACTTTTCTTTCACTTCATTGAAAAATGCCCTGCATTGTTCCCCTTGGGCAAAACACATTTTTGGTAATAGGTGTGTAGAGTGTGAGAATTTTTTGGAATTGATGTGGGCAACTAGTTCAAGTAATTTCTTCTCACTAGTTCCTTTAACAGATTTTTTTTTTTTGGCATTTCATATAATCACATCCCTTTTCCTTCCCGGAATTGACATCTAATTAGGATCCTCTCTCTTGATAAGGGTGCCAAAAGGATGGAGTGAGAACTTTTACATGGACTTGGGAAACACATCTGATCCCTGCTCCCATGTGTGCAAAAGCTGAACACACCCAGTCAGAGGGGATGTGCCCTCCTCAGCTTGTGGTTCGGGAGTGGGGGTAGAGTGGCGATAAGGGAAGAGGGGCTGGGAGAGGAAAGGGAGACGTGGAAGGAGAGAGGGGCAGCACATTTTATAGGTTACCCTTACCCTCCAAGGTTCACAAGCATAAAAGCCATTTATTTCTATGTTAAAAACACTGGTCATCGAACTGACAGGTCTCGAATGTGAGATATTGGGTGGTTTATACCTTACCTGTACTTAGTTTGACTCAAGAAATCCCAAATGAATTAGAAGAAATATCAATTATGTAGAAGCAGAGAAAACTTGCTTGTTTTATTACTGCACTGCTTATTTTTCTTTCCTAAGAATTGCTTTCCCCCTGGAATATAGCTGTTTTGCTGAAAATTGATTGGCTAACATGTTCCATTTTTCCGGGGCATGTTGTGTCATCAGTGTTATTGTCTCAAGCTGTATTTCATCTGCTTGGAATCATTTAAAGAAACATTCAAGTTGAAAGTGACCTCAGAACCCAAGCTGAGTAGTTTCTTTAGTGAATACACTTGGATACAAGCAAGTTTAGTGACTTAGGCCAGCCCCCACTGATCCTCACAGAAGGCAGACCTCCTGCAAGAGCCCGGTCCTCCATCCCTTATTCCACGTTCAGCTTTTACTTTTAGTTGTCTAATCGCTCTCCCGATATTTAAGGACTAGGTCCTTCTATGTATGAACATAACTGTTAATTTCCCTCCTAGGAGGCTTTATTCTTTAGAGCAGTAGGTCATCTTGTCTTAAACTAAACTCTTGAAGGAAAGCTAACTTCTAATATAATGTTCCAAGTCCAGTGAACGTGATGTCTTATTTATAGATGATGGTAACAATGGTGCTCGCCAGTGACTCAAAAAACCAACTACCCGTATTTTCTGTGTCACCTCCCATTTGCCCTGGGATTTGCAAATACAGCCACTTGGTCAATGCATATCCCTTCAGGGGACTTAGAATGGCATAATTCTATCGGAGAATCTTAGAATTAAGAAGAGTCTTCCAGTTCAGTTATGAGGGCCTGCTGCTGAGCACAGGAAGTTCTTCTGCAGCATTCCTGATAATGGTCATCCCGCTTTCGTTGGAGTCTTCCAGTACGGTCACCTTCACTTCCAGGCAAGGCAAGCCACTGAACAAACCTACGTCTCTTTAAAAATGTTTAAATTATATGTTCATTTGTTTGCATGTTTCAACAAATATAATATATTCTCAAAATTTTATCTAGACCCAAATAAATACAGACTCTATTAAACTTAGTGTGAAATAAGATGCTATGCCTCCGCTGTATTCACATTATTTTTTCACCAATGTAACATATGGTATGAGGAGGTGAGTAATTCCTCCAATGCTATTTTTGTTTTAACTACACAAACCCAGAAGAGCTCTGTATTGGGCCCACATCCGTGTGATAATTTTTCTTTTTTCCTTAAAAAATTTTTATTTCTAAGAAGTTACTGAACTTTTCATTTATTTAATGAAAAACACATGGTGCTCTCTGTTTGCATGATGTGGTAAACATCTGTATTGTCTGTCCCAAAACTCTTCATTGTAACTTGGGAAGAGCAATCTCATATTTAAAATGCCCCTGTGTCCACTCCAGTTTGGTCACTACTGATTGATCAGAACTAACATAATTATGTTACACCATTTCCTTGGCTATGGTGGTTGATCTGGCAATGGACACATAAACCAAGCTCAGTCAATCAAGTGCTCCTCTAGGAATCTGCAAATTCAACTCGGTGCCCCCTACCAAATGGAAAAAAAGGAGCTCTAGAATGGGGGAGAATGCAGTCAGCACAGAAGAGAGATGAGATGAGAGATAGCAGCCCCCCACCCCTGCAGCTTTGTAGTCACAGACCCAATCCTTGAGGTCTCTGGGGCCACCCAAACTGAACTCACCTAGCTGGAAAGAACCAGAACTGGGATTGAAGCTCAGATGGGCTAGTTTCTAGTTTCATAGTATGGGTAATTTTTTTTTAAATTTGGAAAATGTGATTATTGGGTATTTTCATTTGATAGAAGAAATACGTGCCAGAGATGGAAACTAGATATTTCTCTACCCTCCAAAAATGTAATTTGCTTTTCTTTTGGATAAAAAAATATTTTATTGTTATTCTATTACAGTTGTCCCATTTTCCCCCTCCTTTGCCCCCCTCCACCCATGTTTCACAGTCAGTCCCCCTGCCACTGCCACAGTCAGTCCCCCCACTGTTGTCTGCGACTCAAGAACTATGTGACTTCAGATGTCTCACTTGGATCTCTGTGCTTCTTCAGTTTCTTATTCATAAAATTAGCGCCCTATATTTCAGTGCAGGATGATAAAGACCTGAGAGAGGAATCAGTAATAGGTTGAGCTGGAGAGCTCTGTCTCTCAGGACAGCACACAACTGAGGCAGCTGGAGGAAGGAGATAGCCAGGGGCAAATTTGAGCAGCTTTCTCTTAGTAGCACAACTGTTGTGTATTCAACATTCTTTGCCCTCACTTTGCCTTCATAGTTGAATCTTGTTTTAGAGGGGGCCTTGCAACTCCCCTCCCACATCTCCCCAGAGTTCTGCCACTCGTATCTACAGCTGCATGAAAGAGGGTTTGGAGACACACAAGACAATTCTTTCCAATCAGCATGCTCCCCAAAACTAGGTGCTTTGAAATAAATACATGTACAGGACAGTGAGACCCCCAAAAGGATATGTGTGGCAAGCATGGCCATGCATGCACACACACACACATTCACACACACACACACACACGCACATGCACACTTATTTCTATAGCTATTTGTGAGATAAAACATAGTACCCATTCTTTCTTGTAAGTTGGTGTTAATTCCTCCCAGTGGCCGCTGTGTTATGCCGGTTATGGATGCGGGGCCTGATGAGATTACCTGAGTTGGAATCCTGGCTCTCTCCTTTAATAGACACATGACCTTGACAAATAGATTTGTCTGTGCCTCAGTTTCCTCATCTGTGAAATTGAGTCAGTAACTAAACACCTCACCAGATTTTTGTGGATTAAATGTCATAATACAGCGCTTGTACTTGGCACATAGTGAGCACTTAGCCAGGGTTAATAGACGAAAGCCTTATTCATAAAGGTATTGAGTAAGCATGTTGGATAGTTATGAATGCGAGGCGGAGGAGCTTAAATTCTTTGTTTAGGTGCCAAAGCACTCGTAGGTTTTTTTAGTAGGGGTATAACCAGAAAAAAAAAGCTGTACTTTAGGAAGATTAGTGTGGGATTAGTGTATAAAAGGGATTAGAGGGGAAAACATAAATAAAAGAGCAGGTATGGCAGTTGTGGGAAAACACAGGTATGAACAGAAGGAATATATTCAACATACTGATTTTGAGTCGCCGAGAAGATGTCCAAGGAGAATTGTTGGGAGGCAGCTTTAAAGGTAGAAGCTGGAATTATGGTGAGGGTCTAGGACTCACGAGATTTGTAAGACATGCGTACAGATTTGAGGGATGAATCATGGGACTAGGTGAACTTGGTGAGGGGGGCTTCCTACTCAGTCCAGTGCTGGGGCCAAACCAGGAAAACGGATAAAACATGCAATTCCCATGATGTAACAGAGTTTCAACAGATAGAGGAATCAACTCTGTGAACACCTTAATAAAGGAATTTGTAATGAACAGTGAATTGATTGTTCCTTTGATTAATTTCTTTTAATGATGATATAGCAGGTTAAATGCAGGTTGATTATGCAAAGGGAAATGCAACTCAGAATAGGTGTTAGGATTTAAAAGTTGGACTTTTATTCATGTTGTACATGGAGTTGTGGTGTCCTGGAGATAAAGCTAGTTCTAAATGAGTTTAGAAAAATGGAGACCAGTGCATGCTACAACATGGAACAACCTCAAAAATATGCTAAGTGGAAAAAGCTAGACTCGAAGGCCATCTATTGATGCAAATAAGCACAAGGTTTCTTTGTGGGATTGGTGAAAAGGTTCTAAAAATCTGACTGTGGTGATGGTTTCCAACTCTGTAAACGGACCTTAAAAATCATTCAATCGTTTTGTTTTGTTTTTAAGATGGAGGGATAGGCACTCAGAGGACTATGTGCAAAGTTTTGTCTGTTTTTTGTTGTATGTATGTAGGTATGTATGTATTTATAGCGGCTCCCACGTGGGCACTCAGGTTTTTGTTTCCACTATGGAATAACCTAAGCATTTGCTCAGTCAAGAAGTATTTATTAAGTACCAACTCAGAAAAAAAACTCTCAGTAACGTGTGGAATACAGAATGACTTACCGCATGCCCGAGGGAAATACTCCCAGTGGTATTTTAGAATATATAATAGAAATGATTTTATGCTTTTTTTTAATTTGAAGTGTTAGAATTCTACCCCCAGTATCTCCTTAACTGTATCATAAGCTTAGAGCCAAAATGCTTTTCTGAAGCACTCAACCATATAGAACTGAGTTTTTTGGGTCTGAGGATTTAAACTAAATATCAACAATTAGGTCTATGGATGTGTGTAAATTAAATTGAACTTCAGTTAATATACTAAACCTTCGAAGATCTCTGTTCTAGAAACTGAACTGACTCCAAATATTATGAGTGTGTGGCTAAACCAATTCTTTATAATTAGTAGTATTTAAAATATATGATAGAGTAGAAAGCTCACATTTTCTTCTTTAATTCCCTACCCTGTGAAGAAGGGAATTACTCAATTCATGGTAAGCATCCCACCGTTTTTATCCATTCAGCAACTACTTGATGGTACCATGTGTCAGGCATCATTCTAGGCACTGGAGATAGAGTGGTACACAAGACAGAGAAGCCCTTTGCCCCAGTGGAACCAGGAATCTAACAGGGAAACAGAAAATAAAAAAGTAGTGGTAAGTGCAATGGAGAAAACCAGATCAAATTTATAGGACATAGTGTCAGAGGTAGAGAAAGGGGTGTCTGGGCTACAGTGATCCTTCTTGAGACACAGATGTTTGATCTGACCCTGACTGAGGAGACAGAGGCACTGTGTGAAGATTTACATAGCAGTCCAGGGCATTAAACCCTCAGGAGTTAGAAAGGTAGTTACTCATTTTAATACATCTTCTGACTGGGCTGTTTCCTTAAAGTCCATTTGTAAAATCAGTTGTTTGGAATTCTGAATGCACTTCTCCTAGAAAAATGTAGATTTCAAGCCCGGTCTGACCATAAATGCATTTGCAAAATTTCACTAATCGGTAAAGTGTGGCTGTGGCCAAAAGGAGGAATAGTTATTGCAGCAAACCTTACTTTGCTGAAAAAGAGAGGGTTCTGGTTGCCCTTCATATATATAGATTAGTCTTCATCTGCCGGGTTAAGTGTTGCTTAAAGTGGCAATGGTTTTGGGGGGAATGAAAAAATAGTCCGTTCTACCTTTAGATTAGTATAAGTGTGTCATGATCCTTTTTATACTTGGATTCTAAAACTTCAATTGAGCACAGTTCTTAAATATGGCTAGTTAAAAGTGTGCTTGCTGTGTAATCAGAGGATCCTAAAATGTGATTGTTTTATAGTTTCTTGTTTGTTTGTTTTTTTGTAGGACACAAATATGTTACTTTTTTCCCTAGTCTTTGAAAATCACCATATTGTAGAGACTCTTAATGGCTTGTGCATTTTATAAGAAAAATTGTATGTCAAAGAAATTTTTTCCAGAGAGTGAGCAAAGTTGTACAGGATCTCTTGGGTTACAACCTCTGCATTGCTGTGCTTTATGGAGAAATGCTTATTCTTTTATTAGCAATAGATAACCAGGGAATTTTATATTGCTTGTTGGAATATGGAGTTGTTTTCTAGACTAGTTACTGTTTGTTACATATGATTCTGAGGATTCATCTTTATATTTACAAAAAATTTAGTGTAAGATTTTAAAAAATATTTCTGTTTTCTGATGACTGTCCAAATTTCTTTTCAGGAGGAAAATCTGAAAACTGTACTTAAAAATTATGCCCAATTTTAGTACAGTGGCTTGCATTTTGTGAAAACAGTTTTCTAATTACTACTGAGCTGGTCTTATGTTTTCATGTTGTTTTTCTGCTGCTGGTCATGTGTGATTCATGAATTTGCAGGTGCAGAAAATAACTTTTGATTTGTGAAGCCCCATTTTTTAGATAAAACTAGGCACATGTCAAACGTAACCAGTAAAGGATGTGAAGCCAACAGCAGCATTTTGCTGAGTCTGAAAATCAGATGTAGGTTAACAAATAACCACAGTGGAGAGTTTAGAAATGATTACCGTTGGGGTTAACACGTGCTTTTGTAAATTGTGATTGGCATGTGGAAAAACTAATTTCTGTAAGCATTTTGATGATATGAATAGGAACTTACACTTGGAAAACATCCTGACTAGAATCATGATCACTTTTAAGGGAACAGCTGTCCAAATTTAGGGTGAAAAATACAGGTGCTCAGCAGTCGGTTATAAATTTCTACTTAATGGATTTACAGTGGTCTTTCGTTATTGAAGCAGAGTTGAGGAATTCCCAACACCAGAGAAGTATTGTTTATGGCTGGTTTTATCTACCACTACCAAGTTCTCAAGATTTATAGGGACAAGCATCCTTTCCATTTTTAAAAATCCCAAAGCTTTTGTGTAATGGTGTTTTTAGGGTCATTTGGAAGATGATCAGGTGTACAAGGAATCTTAAAGCTAAGAAAAACTGTTGGGATCTTCCAATCCAGCCTTCTGGTTTTACATATGATTTTTATAACAACATAGTAATTTGCTCAGCAATTGTTTTTAAGGCTTAAAGAGAGAGAGAATATCAGGATTGCAGAGTCAGCTAAGAATGGAACTGACATAGTATTTAATTGCTGAACTTGATGTATTTTTCATCTTGTTTTCCCCCAAACCCCTCCCCCTTGCTATAAAGACTGCCTCCCTGGGAAGCTCCCCACTCACCTCAGCCCCAAACATTGGATCTGAGGTGCCTGTGCACAGGAATGCAACCGCCTCACTCCAGGCTTTTGTGATTATCTGTAGGAATGTCTGCCCTGTAAATGCCACTTCCTCAGCTTTCTGTTTCAGCACCTAGGACAGTGCCCCCACTGCCTGGCCCACTCTGGGCCATCCGTAGATACTTCTTGCTTCAAAATCTGGGGAGACTGATTCCCGTGAGGAACCTGCAGAAACCTTTCCCATTACTTTATAATCCCATTAAAATATCCGAAATGTTTAGAAAATAATTTGAGCTTGCAATATCCATAATTCTAATCATGCTCCTTTCCTACAACTCCAGTAAACATAAAAAAAACACAACCTTTCAGTGGATTTGTAGAGACTCTAAATGAAAAGACAATGGAAGGAGAAAGGAAATGTTTATATTTTTATTTTATAGACTTCCCTTCTCTTTTTCAACACACACTTGGTACATAGTTCTTAATGCTTTATCTTCTGAGATGAGTACATGCTGGCCCAGTGCTCAGCCCGTTATGTGAATTGTCTCACTTAATTCCTGCAACTCCCTGAGACAGCCATTATCCTTATTGTTCATAAAACGGGGCTGAAAGACCTTAATTAACTGTCCGAATGTCATACAATGATCTGAGCTGTTAAAACTTGTTACTGAATATTTATTAAGCGCTTACTCTGTGCTATGCCAGCTGGGCCAAGCGTGTCACATCGTGCAACTGCAGTGCTGTGTGTCATCCTCCCCCATGTTGCTGTTCTGGGAAACTGTCATGATGGGAACCTCAAACTTCTTGACAGGTTGATAAACTCCTTAGTCATCTTGGTTATAACTCCACGCCTCTAACAGTGGAAGAGTCCCCAAGGGCAATTGCTGTTATGACTAATCATTTTTGTAATGAGATAAATTTTGTTCTCAGTCTTCTTTATTAAATTATTTTTAATGCAATTAGGCCTTGACCATGACATTTGCCTTAGTTTCTGGTGTAACTTTGTGTGTGTATGTGTTTCCCCACTGAATCTGAAATTCATAGCTGATATATATAATTCACAGCACATTTGGACTGGAGGAAAACTTACTATCACCAAGGCAGCAAATGAATCCAGTCTAGGGCGGGGACCGTGACCAAGCCTTGCTCATAACCCCTCAGCAGTATAGAAGGGAGAGCCGGAGGGCTCAACACATCTGCCCATCTGAATAACTGACTATGAATGCATGCTGTGTCTTTGATACCTGAAACTCAAGTTATTAAAAGTTACACAGTACAAATGCATTTATAGAAACAAAAATGTCAGTATGGGTATAAAGCTGTCATTAAAAAAAAGAGTTCTCTTAAGGGCTCTGAATAAATCCTGGAATTCGTAAGCATTGGAAAATGATAGCGGAACTAGTTTTCTTTATTTATATTCTCTATTTATAAGTCACACATGAATCATACCCCCCCCAAAACCAAATGCTCACATATCAACTTTGGTTATGGGGATATTTCTCAAATAGAGTGAAATCATTTACTCTGAGATACAAAGTTGAAGATTGAATATTATTCTTACTCTTGCCAGCAGTGGTTAAAGGACTCTTTCTGTCTGTCAGGTTACGTCATGCGTTACCCTGAATTTGGCTTTGTCAAAGTGTCTTCCTTGGGGTTTTATAATTGTCTCAAGCAATTAGCTGTTTATTCTTTTCATTTGGAAGGCATGTTGTTTACTTCTTAAAGTTTTTCCCTCTTAAATTTCAAGATTTCCCAAATAATCAAAATTGCCATACTTTATTTTAACTTATAGGACTCTCTTAGTTTGAAATGTAATAGCAAGCCTCAGAAATGCCCTAGTATTACTTGGAATTATGTAATGTTAAGAGCAAAGTATAAATTTTAAGTTATATAGAGAAGAGGTAAAGTGTATCATTTTTTAAAATGTAGAATCACTTCTCTTGCTTTGTTAAGACATTCGGTAACTTTCAATTTTTGCAGATTTCTCTCCATTTTGATATCCTTGTCACCTCAAAACTCTCACAAAAATCACATTTGGAATCTCTCCCTCCCCCTCAAACATGAATATTAAACTCACCAGGCCCCTGAGTCCCTATCGGTTCTTTCTACCTGTCAGAATGTTACTGGCTTCTCACTCTTATTTGGCACAAGTTCCCTGCTTGGTCACCAGGCCCTGAATTGTTTGTCTTCCCTGGACTTCAGCCTCATGAGCCTGCCAGTGCTTGGCCTGAGTGCCCCCAGACTACCTGTGGCCTTTCCTCCTGCTCTCAGGCTGTGACAGGACTGCATAAAAGACTGCCCAACCATGGAGGTTGGCTGTGTTACAAAGTTGTGAGTCCCAGCCTCAGCTGGGCTTTCAATACTAGTCATTCATCTTGGTCCTTATCTCCAGCCACTCTTTTCTCTTCCTTCAGCAATTATTCTCCCAAGTTGAGCCTCTCTTTGATATCCTAGCCTGCTCCTCCCACCTAAACTCACTCCTAACTGAGGACATGGACAACTTCTAAGTTCCTCTGACTCTACTTCTCCACATCCCCTTCCCCAGATATCTTTTATTTTCCAAAAAAAAGAAAAACTTCATATATACAGCTGTACTTTCCTATCTCCAAAGCACAAAGAAGGTGCTCAGTTAATGTTAGACCAGCAACTGTCAACCTTTTTCAGCTCATGACGCACTCAAATTACTAAAATTCTATGGTACACCAAAAAAGATTTTTTTTTTGCAGATCTGACAAAAAAGTAGGTATAATTTTGATTCATTCACATCAGATAGCTATTGTGTTGGCTGTTGTCATTTCTAATTTGACAATCTAAGGGAAAAGAGGCCAGTGCCCCTGCCGGACATCGCATGTTTTAAAAATTCCTGCAGCACACAGGTTGAAAATCACTGTGCTAGGCTGATGGAGCCACGCCTCACAGCCCTCTGGACTGCGCACCTGTAGCCATCCAGGAAGTGATCCAGCAGAGGTCACAGGGGCCTCCTGAATGTGGCTCCCCTGCTTTTAAAACTTCCCCAACTTGGCTGATTTTTCTGTAGCATTTGACAGTTGGTCCCATTTTGGTCTTTCGGGTTTTTCCTCTCTTGGTTTTGTGGCCCATATTCTTCCTGGTTCTTCTCCCCTTTCCTGATCACCTCTTCCTTCTGCTCCCCCTTAACTTTGAAATTCCCCAGAGTTTAGTCCTGGCACTTTTGCCTGCTCCATCTGTAAACTCTTCCTGGACAACCTCTCCTTTCTGTTTTGCAGTTTAGATGTCACAAATGAGCTCCAGATCCATATTGCCAACTGCCATCTGGGTGCTCAGTCACCTGAGATTTCAGTGTTTCCCAGACTGAACTCAGTACCTGCCTTACTCTTTTAACATGCTCGCTCCACCTTCCTTCTCTCTCTGAAAGGCGTTTGTCCTCTAACACCTTGTCCAAACTAGGAACCTCAAATCATTTCTCACCACACTTTCTCAAAGTTTTTTCAGTTGTATTTATCTACTTCATCTGTTGTTTACTTCATCCTTGTACTCCCTCTGCACTTAGGCTAGCCCATAGTTAGAGGTGAATAAATGGTCACTATTATTTTATTACACACCAAGCTGTGGACAACTAGAACAGTGGATTCCAAGGGACATATCTGCCTTCAACTTCAATGTGTATATTAACATTTAGGCCTACTGGGAAGATACTTGGTAGTTTATGATGCCTTCAGGCTAAAATTTTTCTATTAGTGTCCTAGTATTTCAATTCATGATTTTGACCTTGTTCATTAAAATCAAAGTGGGCAACTTGAGTCTCAAGGACCTGTGTAGCTGGAAGTATGGGGTTGGAATCTAAAATTCAATAACCATTGATTGCTCAGTCCAAGGCAGTTTATTGTTGATATCTTTTCCCTAAAATGGAATCAATTACTCTTGCCTTTGCACTTTTATTAATGGACCTGTTATTTGGATTAGAATAATGAATTTAAATACAATTGCCTAATGAAAATATGATAAATAAAGTGTTTTTTGGTGAACTCAAAGTGTTGATCTGATCAAATCATGAAGTATATCACACAAAGCGTCGTGGAGAAAGACAATAGAAGTAATGAGAATGTTCAGTTCATTCTAAATGGTAGCTCTCAACATTATTTAAATTTAACAAGAAAGAAAGATTTTTCTTTTTTTTTGTGGGACAGAAACATTTTTACAAAAGTTATTAATTGACCAAAATTATTAGAATTTTTATGTTCTTTGTATATTTTACTCAGTTTTTCCAACAATTATTATAGCTTTTTCTCACATAAACTAAATTAAAATGAAAATATGAGAGGTTTAAATTCAGGAGAGAAGTAATTCAGATTGCATAGTTTTCAAAGGAATGCTTAACACTGAAAAAACTTCGGAATTTTCAATTTTGAAATTGCAAATGTAAGGACATGTTTAAACAGTTCACAGAAAAAGAAATATGTCCCAGTAAATAACAACTTAATTAGGAATTATTCTTATCTATTTCCATAGTAAAGCCTGTGTATTATAGTTTTGATAATAAACATCAAAATAATTACAGTTTTTTAACTTTATTGTTCACACTACTGTAGGTGACCCCATTCCCCCATCCCCCACCTTGTTCACCTCCACCCAGCCCTAACGCCCCCTTCCCTCAGGCCATCACCACACCGTTGTCTGTCCATGGGTTATGCCTATATTTTCTCTGGCTAATCCCTTCACCTTCTTTCACCTAGTCTCCCCTACTCTCCCATGACAGCTGCTAGTCTGTGCCTGCATGTATCTATGTCTCTGTTTCTATTTTATTCATAAGTTTGCTTTTTTATTAGATTCCACATATAAGTGAGGTCATATGGTATTTTTTTTCACTGACTGGCTTATTTCACTTAGCATAATAGTCTCCAGTTCCATCTATGCTGTTGCAAAAGGTAAGAGTTCCTTCTTTTTATGGTTGCGTAGTATTCCATTGGATATATGTACCACATGGCTTATTATAATATTATTTCATTTCATTTTAGAATTTTTAAATGCTTTTATATACATTTTCCCTCTGTGGTCTTTCTAGCAATCTGGTAAGTTAATAAATCAACTATATTTATTGTTGCTTTGCCATTTTATACGTAAAAGGTCAAAACACTGGAAGATTAATTGGCTGGTCTAGGATCACAGAGTTAGTGAGTAGCGGCGCTAGCCTTGATTCTTCTGTTTCCCAGTCTTGTGGGCTTTTCTCCTTCCGTGGGTGGACTTCGGGCTCTCTGACCTGCCCTACTTATCTCCTGTACCTGGAACATAGCAGGTGCAAAAGTATATTTGTTGAATAGACTAGTCTACAGTAGAATGAAATTTCAATGGTCAGTCTCTCAAAGAATCTTTCTACTCAAATATGATATTTTATCAATAGAACAGAATTATGCTATTCACTTGAAAATATTGAAACTGAATTTGGAAAGTCCTCTAAATAATGTGCTCTATATAAATTGAGAGTTGCCATGGAAACATAACAAAAAGGCAAAGGATGAGTATTTTATTGTTTATCTATTTGGGGTTAATTTCATTCTATTTGTTATTTATTGCTGCATGACAAATTACCATAAAATATGGCATCCTAAAAAAACCCCAAACATTTATTATACCATAGTTTCTGCAGGTTAGAAATCTTGTTGCAGCTTAGCTGGGTCCTCAGGTTCACTTTGTTTTGATGATGGTATAGACTGGGGCTGCAGTCTCTCAAGGCTGGGCTGGGCAAGGATCCCCTTTTAAGCTCACTAGTGTACCTGTAGTCTCAGGTCCTTGCTGGCTCTTGGTTGGAGACATCACTTTTTTCCACGTAGGTCTCTCCATTAGGTAGTACAAACATGGCAGCTGGTTCCTTCAGAGCAAGTAAGAGGAAAAGAGAGAAAGGCATGCAAGACAAAGCCATAGTCTCTTTCTAACCTCATCTTGGAATGGAAAACCCATCTGTTCATTAAAAGAAAATCGCTGGGTGAACCCACACTCAAGAAGAGGAGACTGTATCAGATTGTGAATACTGAAAGGCCAGCATCATTGGGACCTTCCTGAGTCTGTGTAGCATACCAAATTAAATGCTATCGTTCAAATACAGTAAATCAGAAGAAGTGAAATTCCGGCAGACTAACCTTTCTCTACCTTGTCCAGACTTTTTAAGGAAGAAGTTACAGAAACCCAATTCAAACTGTCTTCAGCAAAAGTCATTTGTTGGTTTTGTTAATAAAAAAAAAGTCTCAGGGTTGCCCTGATTCTGTTCTTTTCTCCCTTCAACATTCAACTTTGTTTTTATTAAATAGTCCTGAGTGGATGCTGTTGATCTGTCTTGTGCTTTGTGCCCATCCCTATGGCTGGGGGAATGGAACTCCCTGGTATGACCAGTCCTGGGTCACCTACCCACACCTGGAACCTGGGGGAAAGATGACAGAACCAGAAATCTAGATCATACAAACCAAAAGTAGAGAAATAAATAATGAGGTGCTGTTACCACAGCCTGGGTAATGGGCAGGCAAGTCACTATTGCTGGCTGCACCTATCTGTCCCCCTTAGGTCCCTATTTGCTCTAATTCCTGTAGTTTACTATGTTTTTGGAGGACCTAAAGATGTTCAGGATGACATATGCTGTTTTGAAGGCAGGAATGAGAAGTAGCATCCTGAATGAAAGAATTCATGCTACATTAATTATTTAAAGTTAACAACAAGGGTAATCCACAGTTTCACGGTGCCAATGCATCCATTGGAAGTGAAACATTTCCTAACCCTCTTTGTGCAAACTTTAATCTTTAATAGATCACCCACACCCTCAGGACTGAATCCAGTTCATCCATCTGGAGTTACAGCATGAACACAAAGCCTTATTAATGTGTTGACTTACAGAAAATACAGGTGTGTGTACTGCTAGATAGTAATTGGGCTCAGCTGGGGCCATTTAGAGGTCAAATACTAGGTATCCAAGGTGACCGGTATGTAAAATTAAACCTAATAAATGGTCGTCACAGCTTTACAGCAAGTTGTCGTTGTCATTTTGGGTTTTCCTTCCCTACTTGTGGGTATCTAAAAGATTAGAACTGAGGGATCAGCCGTGGCTCTTTCTTAGAATTATTAGACTGCCACCTTAATTTCAATTGTAGGAGGATGACAGCAAAACCAAAGTTTATTTGTCAGACGTTGGTGCAGTGTCCGCCCTGCACCAAGTGGTTCTGTGTCAGCGGGGCCCTGTTTGGCATGAACGTGACTGTGGGCTCTTTCTCTGCCTCGTGAGGACCCCTGGGAGTCAGCACATCCTGGAGAGCCAGCCAAACACGGCTCTTCCCATTCTCCATCCAGCGACAGCCCCACCCAGGCCAAACATTTGGTGCAGAGGACTGTTCTAGCAAAACATATCCTCAAGGGCTCCTAACTAGACGTTGTGTGAGGCACCTGGGCTGCTGAGAAAAACAGCGCGTGGCCCACGCCTGCGTGTGATGAGATACATGACAGCTGTGCTTGGGCTGCGGGGAGAAGAAAGCCACAGCTTAGCTGGTCCTTGGCTGAACAGCCACGAAGGTCAGCTTGTCTCCAGGAATCGTCCACAGTGCTCCTGCGTCCTGCTTTTAGCGCGTGGCTCACGTGGTGATGTTCCTTCCAGGCCTGCCCACCTAGAGTGCTTTTGCCCTCCTTGTGTCTCAGGTATGTGGCCACTCTGCCAGTTCAAAATTCTTGGTCCTCTCTTAATCTACCAGTACCGATTTTTATTTTGCAAAACATAGTCATCATATCTATCCTCCAGAATGAATTTTGGTTCTTTAGCCCTCTGCCACTCATCCCCAAATTCCCAGCCTTCTTTACCTTCCCCCCAAACTTTATCCCAGTCAAAAAGTTACCATCTCGAGACCAAAACTTACCAAACCAAGTTATTTTCTTTTTAAAACAAACAAGGTGTATAACCCATATTATTACAGGTGAAGTTGTTCTTTTGTTGTTGTTATTTGTTTTTGCTTATTAACACCAATAATTCTTTAAATAATGGGATTTTAGGGCAAGTAGGAGAGGGAGCATTTTGGACTGGATGGCTTATTGCTTTACTAAATTTTGTTTCTGAGCATATTCAGTTTAGACATGAGGAAACCTTGATGGAGGAATTCAGTCTCTCTTGTCAGAAATGATTTCATTTCCTCAACCTTCTTCCTTTCACCAGTTCTTAACTTTTTTCTATTTCCCTTTGTCCTAGCCAGCTTTTTCTTCTCTGGAGTTTGAGGCCTATGCTGACTTAGTAGAATATTAAGTAGTCAGCATGAGTCAGCAGAGCTATGAAATTGGTTGGAAAACCAGTCCTCAGTTGTGATGCTAAAGACAGCCAGAATATGGTGAGTAGGGTAGCCCTACTGTGCTGTGGGCTGCTCAGACCTCACTAGAAACATTCTGTCTGCTTCAGGGAGATGTGGGCACACTGAAGCACTGCCAGACAGCAATGACTAGACACGGAAAGACACATATGGCCTGGCTGAAAGAACGGAAGATGTTTACCTTAGTAAAGAGCAGCCCTGGCAGAAAAAAAGCGGAGAGGAGGTTGGAGGTACAGTAGTGCTACCATATGCAACCCAGGATTTTGCTTTGTGTGGCCTTTAAAAACAAGGCTGAAACACTGAGTAGCTTTCATGAAAGACTTTTTTTTTTTTCAGAAAACAAAACTGAATCTCTTCTGTGACTACTATTAGCAGTGCTGTAGAAGGGATATATGCATAGAGAGCCAGGACGACAAATAGCCTGCGCGTTATGTACTACCTAGTCAGTTGGTGGAAGCTGGCGTAATAGTGTCGTTGTTCTGAGTATGCACATTGGAGTACAATGAACCTGACATTGAATGCTAGTTCAGCATCTTCCAACTGGGTGACTTAACCTTTGATTCTCAGTGTCTACATCTCTAAAAGGGGAATACTAGTACCAGTCTCACTAGGTTTATTGTGAGACCCTGAAAGGAGATAATTCATGTAAAGCAGTTAGTGCAGTGCCTTCCATATAATAAGTGATAAATGTTAGTTTTGAGAAAGATTGTGAGGTCAGAGAAAGACAGATTGGGAGGTCACGCCAGGTGGAAAACCCAGCCCTGATCAGCTAGTGGTGTCTGCCATAGGAGGGGAAGAAAGTAGGCCATATATTTATGGTCTTTGGAGTACAACTGAATAAAATAATCATTTATACTCAGTTCTTATATTTTATTTTTTATGTTACATCGTTATTTACTTACAATGTAAAAAAATAAATTAGAAAGACTCTTGGCTTGAGTTATGATCCTTCTCCAAAGAATATTTCCTTTCTTTTCTCCATCTCTACTTGTATATCATAAGTTTAAAATTATGACAACCATATGAAGAAAAATACAGTTTTTTTGGTTCTGTTCTATTAACCTTGCGAGTCTCACAACATGAATGAATGGGAGGGAAATACACTCTGCAATACATAATGAATGAGCCTGTGTGTGTTAGATGTCTTAGTTCTACAGATTAGGTATTTAGAAAGAACGTGAGGAAAATGAAATCCTACAGCAAGCTGTCTTTTGCCAGATCAAATATATTTTATCTGAATATACCTCTCTTATATTTGTATTAAACTCAAAAGAGGGTTTTTCAGCACTTCAGAATATGAATACTTACTTAGACTCTACCTGGAGGACCTTATCTTAAATATCCGTGGATACTTAAGTACTTTAATACTGCCTACTGTGTGTTGTCAAGAATGCTGCTTAAGGAAATGAAGTGTGTCATTAAAAGAGGTACTATTGCAAGGTCATCTCTCTGGGTGTTGAATAACTCCTAGAAAGCTAAGCACAGCCACTTCGCTTAGAGATGACTGCCAAGAGGATAATGCCAGTGCCTACTGAAGTTATCCTTGGTCCAGTGGATGTACCTTCCTCTGATGTGATTAAGTGAGAAGAACTGGATTATAGCATAGAAATAAATTACTCACTTTTTTATCCCATGGCACAATGCTCAAGAAACAATACATCTATATCCTTACTGACTCCTCAGCTTAGAAACGTAGTGATGTACTATTAATTAAAAAACAAACAAACCAGTATTGTTCCCCGGTTAAATCTCAAACTCTAGAGTGAGAACTAATTGGAATCCTGGCTCCTCTACTTCATTGATTTTAGCCTTGTCAAAGTATAGAAACTTTTCTAAGCATGGCCAGTTTCCTCTCTGTAAAATAGGGATAATTGTTTTACCCGTTGTCTTTTGTGGAGATTAAATTAGATCAATAGGAGTGGTCTTATCACAGTTTGTTGCATGCTAAGCCATAGAGTGACTGCCAGTAGTGATAGGAAAAGTAACTACCGAGTCAGGAGTCCTGGATTCTGGACTCAGCTTTTACACTAACTAACTAGCTGTGGATTGGGGGCAAATCCTACCAGTTCTCTGGACCTTAGTTTCCTTAACTCTGAAGTGAAATAAATTGATTAAACCATCTTGAATATTACTTCTAACTCTTAAACACTAGCCTGTTAGCAAAAACATTTAAAAACTCTTAAAAAGCCTCCACCATTCCTAAGTAGTAGTTAATTATTCCAGTCTTTACTTACACATTCCTTTATGTGAGGGAAAGACTGTGTTTTTCAACACCTCTATTTCCCTAGGAATTTTATTGCCTCCAGTTAAGAGAAAGGTGTTAAGGAGAAAATGAACACCTGGTTGTTACTGTGTGAGCACTAACTGCTCTTAATTGCTCTCCCTAAGATAGCTTCTGTTAATGGGTTTGCAAATCCTGTCTCCGTCCAGATTCTTAATATTCCTCTAGCAAACATAATCCTATCTATTTTATAGTAAGCTTTTTAGTGATGTCTAACACTTGTATAGGAAAGTACACAAATTAAAAATGTACAACTTGTCGAATATCTATGATGTGAACACACCCAGGTACCCAGCACCGAGATCAAGGAACAGAACATGACCAGCACCCCCGAACCTCCCTCAGGCCCTGTTCTAATCACCACCTTCTGTCCAAGGTTAACCACTATCCTGATCTGTATGATGATAGACTGCTTTTGCACGTTTTTGAAATTGATGTGAATGAAATCATATACCAAGTAATCATTGCATCTGACTAGGAGTGGAATTTTAGGCATCATGTGTGCATATGTTCAGCTTCCATTGACAGAGACCATTTTCAAAAATGGTTCTCCCAGTTTATACACCCTTACCCCTAGCCCCAGACAGGAATGGTGATTCCATTTTTGATTATCTGTCTATCTTAAACCAACATTTAAAAAGCAGACTACTATTTCAAATGAGGTTTTACAGATTTTTTTGCATTACCTGTACCCTCTGCTTCAGGTGATGATGCAGCCTGGTTTTCCCTGGACAGACCTTAAATATACCAAGCATGTACTTGTTACTTTGGCATAATTATTATTTGTGTTTATTTCACTTTCAAATTGTCCTAGGGTAGGGGGAATGGAACTGTTCTAGAGTTAGATTATACTAGTGGTTGCAGAACTCTGACGATAGTTCTTTAAAACATTGAATTATATACTTTACCTAGGCAAATTTTATGGTATATGAATTATACCTCAATGAAACTTTTTAAAAAATTATCCTAGCTTAGATGATAAATTATGTGGTCATCCTGCTTTACCCCATTTCTACCATTTGCAAATGAGTTTCAAAATGAGATAGAAAGAAAAAAGTCTGAATGAGCATGGCTGATTTATTTTGAAAAAAAACAAACCTTTCTGGCATGGTATTTGAAGTATTTGCTAGCAGGAGTTACTGTCCAAAGCAAAGGAAAATTGATTATGCTACACCAGTCCATTAAGCTACTCTTTTCAAAGGGGATCCCTTCCACACACATTGAGTTTATTTTATAATTTATTGGAAACAACAATACATTGGACAAGGATTTAGTCTCCAAAATATATAAAGAACTTACATGACTCAACACCAGGAAGACAAATAATCCAATAAAAAAAAATGGCCAAAGCACTTGAATAGACACTTCTTCAAGGAGGACATACAGATGGCCCACAAACATGAAAAAACTGCTCAACGTCACTAGCCATCAGAGAGGTGTAAATGAAAACTTCAATGAGATATCACCTTATACCTGCCAAAATAGCTATCATTAATAAATAAACAAGTGCTGGCAAGGTTGTGAAGAAAGGGGAACCCTAGTGCACTGTTGGTGGGAATGCAGACTGGAGCAGCCACTGTGGAAAACAGTATGGAATTTCCTCAAAAATTTGAAAATGGAACTGCCCTTTGGCCCAGTGATTCCACTGCTGGAAATATATCCTAAGAATCCTGAAACACCAAATCCAAAGAACCTGTGCACCCCAATGTTCACAGCAATGTTGTTTACAATAGCCAAAACTTAGAAACAGTCTAAGTGCCCATCAGTAGATGAGTGGATAAAAAATCTGTGGTATACTTACCTAATGAAATACTACACAGCAGTAAAAAAGAAGGAATACTTACCTTTTGCGACAATATGGATGGAACTGGAGACTATTATGCTAAGTGAAATAAGCCAGTCATTGAATGACAAATACCATATGATCTTACATATAAGTAGAATCTAATGAATAAGATAAACTAATGAGCAAAATAGAACCAGAGGCATAGGAACAGGGAACAGGTGTAAGAGGGGAGGTAGGAGATAGGGACTAGTGGAAAGAAGGTGAAGGGACTGGTCAAAGAACACGTATGAATGACTTGGAAAATGGTGTGGGGATTGACTGGTAGAGGAGAGCAAAAGGAGAGAAAGTGGGACAACTATTATAGCATAGACAATACAAAATTTAAATTAAAAAAAGAAAATAAAGAAGACTTTTAAAATAAGCATGCCTTATAAAAGTTGCCATGAGATTAAAATTTTTAATTAAAACTATGGTATCTCTGTTACTGTTGCTAGGTAACAAACCACCTGAGACCTCAGTGGTGAACATAACCCTATCATCACGCTCTTGCATTCTGTGGGTCAGGGATTCAGATAGAGCACAGCAGAGATAACTTGTCGACTGCTTGGTATCTGGGCCTTTAGCTTGTTGGCTGAGACCTAAACTCAGCTGTCAACTAGAGTACTATACAGGGCCTCTCCCTGTGGGCTAGTTTGGGCTTCCTCACAGTATGGCAGCTGAGTTCCAAAAGGGAGCATCCCCAGAGGGCAAGGTCAAGTGCATGGCATTGTTATGATCTAGCCTCCAAAGTCTTGTAGTCACTTTTGCCACACTCTATTGATTAAAGTTTGCCCTGATACAAAGGATGGGAACGTAGACCCAATCACTGGATGGGAGGGATGTCGAGGTCACAACGTAATAAGGACATGTAGAATGGGAGGTGTGGTGGGACACAGCTCTGGAAAATGTGCCTCCCCTTTTACCTGGGTCTTCTCTTTCCTTTGCCACTGTTGTTTTCATCCTGCTCAATTTTGATTCCACTTCCAGTAATTTCTCCTCAGTGCGGAGTCCTCAATGTGGAAAGGAGCCCTGGTCGGGTCACACTGAAAAGTACACAGGGCCATTTGGGCCTTGCCTCTGGCCTCTTGCCCTCACTGGCTTTGCAGTGGGCAGTTTCAGCCGCTCCCTAGTGAGAGGGTGATTGGGGGTCCCCCTCCTCTCAGATCTGTCAGACGCCTCTTTGCTTCTCTCTGCTTCCTCCTCCACGGACACTGATATGTGGACAAGCCTCTTGGTGGTTTGTCCCCACCAACTTGGAATTTGGAGTTTGTGAGCTACGTTGTCTCCTAGTTTTGTGTAAATGTCCCTGGGGTTTTGACTATCTAGTTGTTCGGCTTTTATGGGGGAATTTGGGGAGATATAGAATTATGCTTCCACTACCACCGCCATTTACCAGAATTCACTCAGTGGTTTTTTAAAAATGTCAATCAGACCATTCCACTGCTGATTAAAACTCTCCAATGACTTCCTGAATGAAGTGCAAACATCTTACCTTGTGCAGTCAGCGCATCAGGATTTCACGCCCCTTCTGCCCCATCTGCCACTCCTCCTACATTGCCCGTGCTCCGGCCACACCACTACTCTTTCTGTTCCGTGACTAGCTTGCTCGAGGGCCTTCCAGCTGGCCTGGCATGTGCTTTCCGAATGTAGTCACATGGTCGACTGCTTCTTGCTGCACAGATATCTATTTAAATGTCATTCTTCAAACAGATTTGACCTTCCAGTTTATAGTGGTTTCCCAGTCGTTCTGTACCACGTTGTTCTGTTTTCACCACAGCACTTACCATTACGTGACGTTATTTCTTTGTTTGTTTATTGGGTGTCCCCATGACAACACCGTAACGTGAGAAATCCTGTCAGTCTTACTAAACACTGCATTCCTAGTGCCTGGCACACAGTAGATGCTTAATAAGTGTTAGTAGGTTGAAAAAGAGAGGGGGAGGGAAAGGATGGGAAGAAGAGAACAAAGAAGGAAAGGAAGGAAGGGCAGGATGGATGGATGGATGGATGGGTGGATGGATGGATGGAGGGAAGAGAAAGGGAGGCAGGGAGGGAGAGGAGGGAAGTGAATGGCACTCCAGGGTTCCTGATTTCATGATACTATCATTCTGATCTCTGAGCTGCTTTATCATGTGGTCCTCAGTTTACTGAAAAACCGTCTCATCTCTAATAGTCTTTGATAAGGTAGACCTGTGAGGTCCATGAGGAATATGCCTGGGGCAGGGCAAGGGGGGCTTCTTGTTTCCGCCAATTCACAAATGCTTAACAGAATTTCCTCCATAAAGTGCAGTAAAATGTAACTGAAAAATCTAAATGACCTCTTAATGTTTCCTTGAATACAGAACTAAAATCATTTCTAAAGCCATTAAAATAAATTCATCCACTAAAATAAATGCTATACTACATTGCACAAGCTTTTTATTTTCCAGAGGTTCTTATTATTCCCCTTGATGCCCTATGGTTTGGCAGACTGTGAAGTCCAGTTTTAATCAAAAACCTGCCATAGTGACCTGGAGTAAGAAAGACCACTGTTCCCAGGCTCCTTAAATCTGATAACACGCTCTTCTTGAAATTATTGGGCTGGCCAAAAAGTTCATTTAGTTTTTTTTCCCCGTAAGATGGCTCTAGTAGTGGTTAGTTGTCTTTAACTTCATATGAAACAATTTTGTTAGATTGTATTGTGACAGTTGTCATATCAGCGCGCATTTAAAAAATGGTAACAAAATTGGTGAATTTTTGTGCAGCCATTTTAATATTGAAGATGGAAGAAAATATACTATATTTTTTGGCTTATTGTGCTTTTTTATTTCAAGAAAGGTAGAAATACAACTGAAATGCAAAAAAAAAGGTTTGTGCAGTGTATGGAAAAGGTACTGTGACTGATTGAACGTGTCAAAAGTGGTTTGTGAAGTTTCTTGATACTATTGAAATTTCGGCCAAATAATTCTTCGCTGTGGGTCTCCCTTATGCGTTGGAAGATGTTCAGCAGCACCCCTGGCCTCTGCCCACTAGACGCCAAGAGAGGGAAAAAACCAGCATACTCAAAATGTCCAAATCAATAAAGTTATTAGTGAAAATGAAAAACGTGTCTTTTATTTTACCGAAAAAACTAAATGGACTTTTTGGCCAACCCATTAGATGTTAACAAAGGCATTTTCTTCAAGCATAACAGTTCGTCTTCATTGGACAGGTGTTCTGGTTTCTTCCTCTTCCCTTCTATGAGTCCCTCGGTCTCGGGAGACGGAGAGAGCAGAGCCACATGGTCAGCTGCTCTGTCAACCTCACTTTCAGGGGAGCTCTGTCTCACGCTCCTAACCCAACACCCGCCAGACATGAGGTCCGTTCAGACCCGTGTGTCTCGTACACAGTCCACAGCTTTCCATCATTTCTTATTTCCCTTGTCTCTACTGAAATGACCACTGTGCAGCAATTTGGCACCTACTGAATACTACGAAATAGAAATATGTAGAAATATGTGTAGAAATATGGCCCCTATCCTGCACTTAAAATGTAACCCTTTGTTCCTTCCTTTATCGTTCCTCTGCTTATGTTTGCCTTTCTTTATTGGGTGTCTTTCCTCACTTTTTCCATAGTACAATCCACATAAGCATGCACAAAAATGATACTGCTCCACAGCTTGACAGTAGGGCTCATGGTTTCATAGCAGCCCTATGACCTATTTTCTCTGGAAAACAGTTGCAGCCCTCTGTTATTTTATGGCACGCCTTTGTGTACAAAGCACCTTTACCTCATTTGATTTCCACCATAATCCTGCCAGTAGTGATCCTATCTCCACTTTACCAGCAAACTAAGGCTCAGAGAAGTTAAGGGGAAGCAAAGTTGATTGTGACTCCAAGTCTGTCTAATTCAGTCCCTTCACTGTTCTTCTTAATAAATGCATGTGTGTATGGAAATCTATCAAGTCTTTCTGGACAGGGTGCAGCACTGTCCAATAGAAATATAATGTGAGCCACAAGTAAAAGTCATATATCTTATTTTTTATTTGTTGTAGTCACATTTCTGAGTCACAAGAAATAGGTGAAATTAACTTGAATGATAGATTTCATTAAACCAGGATGTCCAAAATAGTATCATTTCAATATACTATCAATATGAAAATTGTTAATGTGCTGTTTTACATTCTGTGTTTTGTAGAGTTCTTCAAAATCCGGTATGTATTTTACACTTACAATAGGTTTTGATTTCATGTTTCAAGTGCTCATTGGCTAATAGTGGCTGGTGGCTTCTGCCTCTATTGTACAGAAGGGAAGAAGGGAAAAAGAAAGTAAAAATGTACAAGAAAGGTGCATCGTGTGAAGTAGACTCCCTGTACTTCTAACCCTCAGTTCCTCGGTCTTTGTCCTCAAAGGCAAGCACAGTTTTTCGTGTACTTTTCAGAGTTATTTTACACATCAGGTACATTTTTCTTCATTTTAAAATATAAATAGAGGCACACTATAATCCTTGTGTTTTAGTGCTTTTTTATCGCTTAAGACTATACCTTGGAGGTCATTCTTTAGTTTAATAGAAGTGTGTGTGTTTGTAGGTATGCATGCATGTGTATATTTTGTGTATGTGTTACATGTGTATATGCATGTGTTCAATTAGATCAATAAATATTTATTGACAACCTAGTCTGTACCACATGCTTTGCAGGGTACTTGCATTGTATCAGTGAATGAAATGGAGAAATGCCCCTACCTTTGGATTTTACATTTTACAGGAGAGAGAGAGACAGTAAATACCAAAGTAAGTATGTTATATAGTGGGTTAGAAGGTAATAATAAGTACTATTTTGAAAAAGGAAGAATTGTGTGGGGAAACAGGAGTTTCCATTTTAAATAGGGTGCCCAGGGTAGACCTCACTGAGATGGTGAGACTGCTCGATGCCTTGGAGGCCAGAGGCTACATGTGGGTGTGGGGTACTCTAAACAGGGGAGGGAGGCGCAGAAGCCCGAGGTGGAAGGTGCCTGGCACGCCTGAGGAGCCATGAGGAGACCAATGTGTCTGGAGTGAAGTGAGAGGGGAGCATAGGAGTGAGTGAGGTCAGATTGGAGAGGATGGCGGATTGAGTTAGCTTTGTGGGCAAGCTGCTGTGACCACTGGGACTCTTGCTTTGAGCATAAGGAGTTCTGTCTCATTCTCATTAGTAGCCACAAAGCATTGCAATATATGGATGTACCATAATTTATTTACCAGTCTCCTATTCAGAGAGACACTTAAGTTGTTTCTGACCTGTTTTACATTCTAAATGACACAATCTACATCCTTGAATCTACATGGTTTTGTTTATGTGTGTGAATTTACATGCAGAATAAATTTCCAGCAATGGAATAGTTGTAGGGATGCTTGTTTTTAATTTTCCTAGACATTGCCAAATTGTTCTCTCAAAAGGTTGTGCAAATTTAGACTCCCATCCACAATATATGAGAGTGTTTGTTTTCCTATTATTAGAACAGCTAATCAATAATTTTTTCTTTGCCAATTCTATAAGCAAAAGTGTTCTTGTATTGACATAATGTTGTGGTGAACCCGCTTCATTTCTAAATCAAATAATAAAGTAGATTTTGTTCCCCTCTTTTTCCTTCCCCAGGCTCCCAAACTGCTCTGCACTTTACATCTATTATAACAAACACTCCTTTGTATTTTCATTGTTTCTGTCCGGTGCCCCACTCTTTATTGTAGCTTCTCAAGAGCATGGCCAGCCTCCCATTTTTGATACCCTCCCCCGATGACTATAATTTTGCTAAATGCACCATAAGCAGATACCATACCTTTGATGATGAACACATGAATGACACAATTCTGTTTGAATTATGCACATAATTGTGTTATCAATTTAGTAATTAAAATGACAGCAATATCTGTCAGTGGAACTCTGCTTTATTGGATTACATGTTTTTGAACAAGTACGTATTCTACCTGTAGTGTTCAGGATGGAAATAGTCAACTTGCTGTCTTATTTCTCATCCCTAAAGTAGGCATTTCTTTAAAAGTACAAAAACCTGAGTAGGACTGAAGTGGATACCTGTGTAGGTGACACTAAATACAGTTCAGTCAGATTTCTGTAGCTCTGTCTGCTTCTCTCTGGCTCATCCTCTTGAAACTGAGCAGTAATTTCTGGTCTGTGGCCTTGGGCATCTGGCTGCTGAGGTCATTAGGCCAATGGCTATGCAATCACCTCGTTTTGAGACTCTTGAAAATCTGATTTGAAAACGCATTTGGACAGAGGAGTGTGAGTTGGGTCAGGAAGATGAGCAGCATTTCCTGGGCTGGGTTTCTCTGTACACTTGGGTCCCTGGAGACATTAACAAATGTTCCATTTTGGAAATGCTATACTGAATCTCCCTCCTCCATGCACATAAGTGTATTAAGGGTTCTGAGAAATCCTCTGGTAAAGAAAACTCTTTATCTCAGTGTTTGCCAAATTCATTTGACCACAGAAGACTTTTTTTTCCCTAGTAATAACTATCAATATATCGCAGGATACCAGTTTTCCACAGAGTAGACTTGGAGAAAAACAAGATCAGTTGTTTTTCTCTGTTTTCATTTTGTACTAATAGAGGCAATTATTTACACTTGTAAATAATTATCATATATGTATATTATATATCAAGGTGGGCAAAAGTAGGTTTACAGTTGTGAGCACATGAAACAGAGTTAAGAATGTTAAGAAAGCTGTTGTAGTGGTCATAACCTGCATGTCTTTTTCTTTTTTTAAATAAGTATTTTTTAAAGATTTTTAAATTTATTTTTAGACAGAGGGGCAGGGAGGGAAAAAGAGGGGGAGGGAAACATCAATGTGTGGTTGCCTCTCACCTGCCTCCTACTGGGGACCTGGCCCACAACTCAGGCATGTGCCCTGACTGGGAATCAAACTGGTGACCCTTTGGTTCACAGGCCAGCGCTCAATCCACTGAGCTATACCAGGAGGGCCCTGCATGTCTTTTTCCATATGAACAACTGTAAACCTAGTTTTGACCACCCCTGCATATATCAAGTTCCTAGCATGTATTCCTTAAATGAAGAGTTTGGTATCTGGCATGGGCTGGTTTGTAGCCAGTTGACCACAGGAAGAGGCCACAGAGGAATCAAACATTTTAATCTAGGGATCTATTTTTTTAATAGACTACACCCTAGGACCAATTAGAAACATTAAAGCTAACCTGGGAATGTAAAAACAGGTTTGAGCCTGAAAATTGTATAAGTGATGACTTTAAAAAATAAGACTAGATAGTAATTTCCCCTACCTATATAACATTTTCAGATGGCTGAAATGTTGTCAGAGGGGTGCTCCTAAACCTTCTATTCGTGTTGCCAAAGATGCTCTTGCTTGGATTTTCAGTTATTGAGATTTTCCTTAACAGGCACTGAGAACTTTACTCTGTGCATAGAAATGAAGGGCTCCTCCCCTGCTTTTCTTACAGCTGTGTTTTCAGGCTAACACACTCCCTTTGCTGCTGCTGCTTCTCATTTCTCTCTTTTCCCTCTCTTCTCTCTCTGTGCTCCTTAAAAACATCCACTAGGCTGGCAATTAGAGCTGAGCACAGATGCATCCTTTAATTTAATTTTGCATTCCGTCATTTGAAACATGACCCAGGGTGTGCTGCTTCTGGCCTTTAGAGTGCTGGGAAATCAATATGTTAATTTACCTCTGTCTTCTCAGATCTTGTCTGAGAGAGAGCAAGCACCTCCACCCTGCTTTGTGAATGAGTCATGTTCCAAAGTATATTAGTAAATTGACTCTCTGGAACTTTGAACACTCTCCTTTCCCTCCTGCTGAAAAATGTTCATGGTTATTATGATTTCAGACCATTCCTTTAAAGCCCATCAACCCGGAGTGTATCTAAACTGTGCTACAAATAGTTAATTCATAGAGATTGCAATGGTACAGATGTACTTCCAGTGGAAGAGAAATAACAGTCCCACTCTGTTCTGCTGGGGTGGTATTTCCAATAGCGCAGCATATGGTTGCATTCCCTGATAGCATCCAGATCTTATTGATGACTAATATTCAGCTTGCGGTAAATGAAACCTTCAAGGTGTTTTCTATATCCAGTGCTCTAAGGTTAGGGCTGCAGCTCCCCACTTGTTATACCTGTGCAGTTCAAGTGTTTTATATTAGTGGAAGTATATCCCTGTAACATTCCATCTTATTTGATTTTGTCTCATTATTCATGCAAGCAGAATGCTTTATGGATCTTCATTTAGTCATTATTCACTATCATAGCTTTAACTCAGTCATGTCACTTTATATTGGTTTAAATTTCTACGCCTTTATACAAACGGTGCATAGATATGTGGGGCATGGCAGCTTCACTTTTCCCAGCATTTTCATAAGAAAACATGATCTCTGTGGAGCATCCCTCAAACTTGGGATGAGCTAATGATCATCGTAATCTCCATTTTGATGGACGGCACAATAGAAGCACCAATGTTGTGAGCAAACAATGACTTTGAACCATACTCTATACATCTAGTTTTGTCCTTTTTCTACTACTTGACAATATTGCACTGAATTTGTACTTAAATATACTGGTATTTTTTAACTTTTATTTATTTATATATACATATCAATCAAGAGAATCGCAGGGATTCCTTCTCTTAAATCGGAGTGTGCCAGCTCTCCAACTCTTGTTGGAAGTCTTTGTTCACTTGGTCTCAAAGTTCTGTTTTCCAGCTGCACGTGTTGGGGAGTCTCATCTCCTGTAGCTTTCGGGGTCCCCTCCCAGTCCTCACACCCTGAGGCATGGCTGGCTGCAAGCCTGTGTGCTGACCCCCCTTGAGTCACCAGTGGGCTTCAAGAGTCCACCAAAATGGGAAAAGCTCTTTCCCTCCCATTTGCCATATTTTGCCGTGTATAATGTGCACTATTTTGCCCAAGTTTTTTGAGGGAAAAGTAAGGATGCACACTATACATGGGTAGTACTAATTCCATATCTATATAAATGTTTTTAATTCATTTATTTATTTAGAGCATTTATTTATGCTTATGCACTAGAGGTGTAACTCTACAAAGCAATAACAATATACGTATGCAAAATAATACCCTGGAATATGATAATCGGGTTTGTTTCTAAATAAAATAAATGAATAAATTGGATTAAAAAACTGAAGGATTTTTTTTCCTGAAAGTTTGGGCCAAAAATGTGGTGTGCATTATACACGGCAGAATATGGTACTTTGTTACACGGACCTTGTCGGTGCTCTCCAAAGCCAAAAGGTCTTTTAAAAAGCAGTCATTTTCTATCTCCAGTCCCCAGAGCTCTGTCACAAGCCTACAGGGTAGAGGTGACACACACTAATGACTCAGAATCAGGCTCTGCTCCAACCTGACGCCATTATCCTTCTTGTGGCAGCAGGCTTTTCTCTTAGAATGTATTATCCCCTTGGTGGTTTCTCACTCCTCTCCTAAAGACATACCCCATTAGCCCTTCAGACCACACAGCTGTGACGGAAGCTTGGAGCCACCAGGATTTATGCTTTTGATCTTGAACCCCATCAATAAAATAGCCTTTGTGTCACTTTCAGTAATGTTCCAGAGGGTTTGGCTTACTCAGGGATTTAGCTCCTACATTCTTCTTTGGGATCACCCTTCAGTATTCTTTCTTGATTGTGTCCCAGTTCTTCCATGCTGTATTAATTACTTGTTTGTTTTGTGTCACTTATATGTGTGGGTTCTGTTTTAATAAACTGAAGACCCTTCTTTCAGTGTGGCACTTGCAATGTCCTCCATAGTAGCTCTAAGACTTGGCTGTGTGCGGCTCAAACCCTAAGCACTTAGGTTTTTCCTGAGCTAGTGAAGTAACTTTTCTTGTTTGCTTCAGGCTTACTGGACTTACTTTTTCCCCAAACCAACAGGTGATTCTCAGGGCTTGGGATGGCTTTTGTGCACAGCCCCTGTAAATGCCAGGTCAGTTGTGTGACCCTCAAAACAAATTTGAGTGAGTCTTAGAGTTAACCTGTTCTTTGGGGCCAGTCTCACCTGGGATTGGCCATGTACAGATTGTATCCAAAGTTCTTTAGACCAAAATGAACCCCAAGTTTAATTCAGCTTTAACACATACTCCACAGATCTGTAGTGACAGATGAGTAGGCCTATTTTATAATGTACTCTACGGTTGGGATAGGAGTGGCTGTGTCTGTGTGTGCAAGATTTTGTGTGCTCGTGGCCCAACATGTACATTTAAATATGTTGAAACTTAATGGTGCATTGTATTACTGTATTACATTTGCGTATCAGGTCGGAAAAATGAAATAATGAGAATAAGAGTATCATCATTAAAAATGAATTTTCTTTAAATAAGCGTTTTCTGAATTGAATGGAAGATTAGTATTCCAGCAGATGAAATGATCTGTGGTGTCAAGTCTTTGGCATGTCTCTGAATAATAAACCACAGAACAAAGGCCAGCTGGCAGGTTTTTATTAGGGGCTAAACTGATAAAGTTTAAGTTGGAGCTGCTGGTACCATGAGGTGGGGAATACAGCTTGCTGTATATGTAAATATAAAGGGGAAGAAATCCATAATAAAGTTAAAGCAGATCCCTGACCCGTCCAGCTCATCTCTGGAGTTTTGTGGCCCACACAGTCCTCGGTCCCTCCTTTTCTCTGGTCACATGACGGCTCTCTTCCATTGCCTTGCCTCAGCTCCCCAGGAGGGGCGGGGGCAGTGGGTCAGACTCGGCACTTTGCGGCCAGCTGTGCTATTTGCCCTTCCAGTCGGATTAACTGTTTGCCCATCAAATGCAAAGCCCTCTCTCCCTCCTTCCCTCCCTCCCTCCTTCCCTCCCTCCCTCCTTCCCTCCCTCCCTCCTTCCCTCTCTCCCTCCTTTCCTCCCTTCCTTCTTCTTTTTGGGAAATGTAACTTTCACAGAATAAACTTGGACCTGACCCAGCTATAAAAAATAAATTTCATAGCACTTCTGTTAATGAACTTCATACCAAATCAAACTCTTCATCCATGTACTCTTAAATTTTAGATGCCCTGAGCAATAACCTCGTCTGAATTTGAAGTGTGACAGACCTAAAGGACGGCCTTTCCTATTGTTTATTTGGTTAGTCACTTGTTTATTCATTTATTCCATGCTTTACTCAGCATTTGCTGGGTGTGCACTCTGTCATAGTGAAAACCAGAGCTCACATTTATCAAACCCTTACTGTGCGCTGGGCACTGTGCTCCATGCTTTATGTGCTTTAGTTCATCTCAGCAGCCCCATGCATCTGCCATTGTCACCTCCATTTTACAGGCAAGGAAATGGAGGCATCGGGGGTTAAGTAATTTTCCCCAAGGTCACCAGCTTGTGAGTGGCAGATTTGAAATACACTTCCATATTTGCATAGCTCCAACACCCATCTTTCAACTACATTACTAGAATCATTTTCCATTATAAACAATTAAACTATTATCTAGTGCCCATATTCCTCATTAATTAAATTAAGAGTATCAGCAAGGTGGGAGGGGAAAGGAGATCTCCTCCTTTCCTACTATTCTTGTTATTTTTTGTGACCTCAGGAGTGGACGCAGAGATAAGAATGGATGCAGCCAGGAAGATTTAATGAGATATTACAAAAAAGTACCACTGGTTGGTATAGTGAACTTGCTAGAAAGAGAGCTTTTTTTCTTTTAATCTTATATTCAGAGGATTTGCAGGATAAGAAAAATAACGAAGAGTGCATGCTCAGTACACTGAAGCCTTTTCTCTATGACAGAGCCAATTTTTTAGACACTGTGTCCTGAAAATGGTACCTGTGACCTTGACCTCTGCCCCACAGAAAAATGCAATGAGGATGCCTCACCACAAGGAATTTACCCTTTCCCACTTCTCAGGTTGGGGCCTGGTGGCCTTTCGTGCCACAGTCACTTTAGTCATTAGGGGTGAACTGTTTCTTATGCACATAGGAAGAGGAAGTGAAGAAGTGGTTCTCATACTTTATTGAACATTATCACAAGGGAGGGATAGTAAAATGACATTCAGGAGGCCTCATGCATAGTAAAAGTCTGATCTAGCACATCTGGAGTAGGACCTAAGAATCTGTATTTTCAGTAGGCACGTCACAGATTCTGATGGCAGTGGAAAGGCTAAGGTAAAAGAATATGTCTAGTCAGAGAATCATTCATGCTGCTGGATACATTTAATGGAGGCAGTGGTCCTCAAAGTGTGGTCCCTAGACAGCAGCGTCCCCTGGGGACTTGTCAGGAATGCCAGTTCAGACCTAGTGAGCCAGAAAGTCTGGGAGTGGGGCCCGGCAATGTGTTTTAGCAAGGGCTCCAGGGAATCCTCAGGCACACTCAAGAGCAAGACCGCTGGATTCAGGGAAGCAGGTGCTGTTGCAGAGTCCCACATCATTGGTTCTCAGACACAGACACACGTTGGGGTTATGCAGAGATTCGAATGAATTGGTCTGGGATGTAGGCTGGGTACAGGGATTTGCCCAAAGGTAGCCAGGCTGCTCTAATATGCAGTCAAGTTTAAGAACCACGGCCCTCTCACTCTGGTTATCTGAGTTTCTTATTTTTTTCTCACTCTTAAATGTGAAGACTCTTTAATGCAAGCATTGCCTCTGTCCCCAGTCACCAATAATAAAATGCCATTGTATCAAAAAATATATAAAAAAGGCCAAGTGTGAGTATGTATCAACAGTATCTAACTGACATATTTATTTTCTGTAATATACACTTACACTATAACCTGAGCATGGGAAAGATAAATAACTTCCTCCAAGCCATGGGGAAAATCAGAGACAACAGTGAAATGAGGACATACTGTACCTGCCTTCATTCCCTCGGCCTTCTGGGTCCGAGTCCACTGGGCCACTCAAACTCCTGTATTACTAACTTTCTCAGTTCCCTCAGGTGCATTATCCCCCGTGCTGGCAGATTCTCATCTTTATTACCATGGAAGCAATGGGCAAGGTTGAAAGCCCTAAGCAATGAGGTCTGCAGCGTTCCCAGCTGCATGTGGCTGTATGTGAGTGTGCATTTGTAGACCTCAGTGATTGGTGATAATAAAAACTAATTTGGGGAAGTGGGTGCCAGCTACACTGAGGTTGTATCAACTATTCATTTCAGTGAAGTTCATCAGAAAGTGCCCGCAATTTGCAAATGGCTTTCCCTAATGGATGACAGCCTTTCCTAGTTTTCTCAGTAAGGCTCCTCCAAGCACAAGCAGGCAAAATTAATGTGCCACCCCACCTCCACCTTCAATAAAATATATAGCAAATAGAGCATTTAATCAATGTCACTGGATGTATAGTTCTGTGATGCTAGCATTTCTCAAAGTGCCTCTTCAAGGACATAGAAGTTATTACTCATTGCTGAAGCGAATTGATTCTTCCTTTTATAAGCTTGCAAGTTACAAACATTTGACAGGAATTGTGTTGATGCTGGGCCCTCCTTTCACAAAGCCTGTGGTTGTTTTAACAAGGCACGTCACCAGTGCGTCATCGGTTCCGCAGGAAAGAAACTCAAGGCTGTTACCTTGTAATGAGACGTTACCTCACCATGGCACCAGCACACGTGTGTGTGTATTAGTCTCTGGTGGCTGAAGCTGAGGCGAGGCAAGCTGACATCCTGGCGGGGCTGCTCATCTCTGCTGACTCATGTATCAGTTTATTTGCTTATCTGTTGCTTCAGTGATTAAATAATTTTCGCCTATGTTAGTTGCGATTTTTCAGCCTACCATGAGAAATCATGCCTGGTAGCCTATTAATCCTGTCAAACATCAGTTATACTGGTTAAAGATTATATATATATATATATATTATATATATATAATTTTTTTAAACATAGAGACTGACACTTGCTGGGAAGGCAAAAATTATGGTGTATAGCATTCTTGTTCACGTCTACTGCTTGATTAGATATATCAGAAAACTCTAATGCCTTTAATCCTATTGCAGATCTTTCAGTTGACATAACTCTTTAAACATCTAAGCATAGAAGAGATAAATAATGAAAGCAATTTTGTCTGCTTTTTTTTTTCTCCCTAAGTCTCTTATCTTTAGATGCTGCTTCTGAGAATTCCTTCTCACTTCTATCCCCCAGAGGTGATTGGCCTCTTCTGATTCGGAGTGTTTTTAGAGAGATCTTGTTAATGTGAAGTACTTTCAATGTAAATGCAATTTGGAATTGAAAGATGCCTCTTTGTGACAATAAAAGTGTTCTAAACTGAATTTTTGAAGCAAGTCAAACTAAAGCATTTATATTCAAAAGTTATACAATGGCTCTCTGAGATTGGAAGATGATTAGATTGGTAGCAGGGTTCAAGAAGATTAGATTTATAGATGGCGTGATACAAGTATTCTGAGAATGTAAAAGTGACCAAGATACAGTATCTGCCCCCAAGAAGCTCACAGTCTGGTGCAGGGGACAGGCATGTGAACTTAGAGTCAAAGCACGTCAGGGTAAGGTTTAATGGAGGCATATGTGCCATGTGCTGGTAAAAGTTCAAAGAAGGGAGTGGCAGCTCTGCCTGGAAGGCCAGCCACCTTCTCAGAAGAGGGGCCGTGTGCAGAGATCTGGAAAACCTTGTTGAGCTCTTACACAGAGTCCAAAGGGAGCCCCACGGGACTGAGGCTGGTCTTGAAAAGGCCACTGACCCTGACCCCCAAAGTGTCTCTGCCGCTTACTGGTTGAGATGCTATATTCAGGACCTGGAGCTTCGGCCGTGTAGTAAAAGGTTTTAATTTGGTAAAAATATACTTTTGACGGTGTGGATATTTCATTAGTCATTTATACCTCAGTGTGGGTGAGCTTCAGGAGTTTTTTCTGAGCATATTTTCATAGTTCAAGGGAAAAACCAGAGCCACGGCGTAGTGAGTCCCAGAGGGGGATGGAAAGGGTCTCAGGAACGTGGACAGTGGTACCAGGAGAACATTCTTGGGTGGTCTGGAGTCTTGAAGGGAACAATGCTCGTACGTTCCTTTCCTAGGGATGTCTTAACTCTGCATTCATTTTCTCCTTTACTTCCCCCACCTCCCTTTTCTCTGCCTGTCTCTTCTCTCAAATCCAATGTGCAATTCTTTCTCTGAAATTGACTGTGGGTGAGTTTTCATACCATTTGTAAAATTAAAGTAAAAACTGCTTCAGCTTCACTTACCAAGAGCTTCCCACTCAACATAAAACTTACATATGATTCGTTTCCAGTGTTTTTTCACTGAGGCAATGTGAAGGAATGCCAGCACAGGTGACAGAGGAGAAGCCAGAGGAGACAAGGAGTATGACCACCAGGAATGAGGATCAGGGCTCCCAGCCCACAGATGGGGAACAGCCTCCTACTAAAATCTGTAGTATCACACTCTTGAGTTTACCCAATTTCTTTTTTTTAAAGAAAACAAACTATGGCATTACTCCTGACTGTTTCACTTGCATAGAATAACACTGCCAAGGAAGAAGTCCTTCGTTGACTAACGAAGAGTCATTTCAAAGACTTGTCATGAGCATGAATCAGCATGAGAACTTTGGCAGCCAGAGCTCTGCATGAACAAGATAGACTTGAGGCGTTCAGATGATTGCCTGGAGTCTATTCAAAAAGGATGTTGAGCATTACAGAACTCCATAGACTACTCCAAGGTCTTTTTCAACTTGGGATGATCACACTGTGAGGTATAGAAATGTCAAATCACTATGTTGTACATTTGAAGCTAATGCAATATTGCATGTCAACTATACTTTAATAAGAAAGGAAGGAAGGAAGGAAGGAAGGAGTTTGAATCCATGAAATACCATTACCAGATCAAATGAACAGGCTGTGACCAAGGGCCTGTTCCATCAGAAAGGAAAATCAAATGTACCTTCAGTGTAGGGTATACATTTAGGAAGATAAGGAAGTTTACCTCCTTTCTAGTCATGTACTCTATTGAAGTTGCAAGAGGGTAACTTCTTTATGAGAAAAAAAATATATATATATACTTCAATTCTTTATCTTTCAAATAAGTGGTAAAATAGAGCCTGCCTGCTAAGGTTTTGTAAGGATTAGATGTGTTACTTCATGTAAGTTGCTTAGAACAGTGTCTGGAACATAGGGAGCCCTGAATAAGTATTAGTGTTATTGACAATATTGTTATTGTTACATTTTTCAGTCCATTCAAGCTGGTCTCCTTCTCACAGGCAGAGAGCACAGTAGTGGCTCTATGGACCACTGGCTCTATGGACCAGGGATGCGGGATTTGCTCAAGGGCAAGTGACGTTCCTTGTGTCTGGCTATGCTTTATCCCAATAGGGAAAAATACAAAGAAAGAGAAAGAAAACACCATCTCCTTTCCCATACCCCTCATCCTTTTAAATAACTGTGAATGTTAATAGGCTTTAATAAATATAATAAATGTAAGCTTTCTAGAACTTACCTATGACTAGATGGGGCTGCAGTGCTTATAACCCATTCGTTTGCTCACAAGTATAAGAGGACTTCTTGTTATGAAATAAAGCGCAACCCTGAAAAGTTGAGCTTCCATTAAATTTTGCCCAAGGATTGCAGTATAAATGAAGTAATAACTCCTAACAAAATTGTTTTGTCATTTATTGTTTTCCTAAGGCGTACCTTGAGGTTGCAAAGGGTAGTATGAGTACCGTGAGGCTCTAACCAACCTCATTAAGACGACTAATTGGTAGTGAAATGACTACAGCCAAGGGCCAAGATAAAGGAGTTCTAGCTCCTTTCATCTTTAATTCTCAAACTAGACATTGCGTTCCTCATATCGGTCAGCTTTTGCCCTCCGATTCTTTCCCACTTCTGTTTGTACTCTCTGCCCCCATCTTTCTGTGTCCAGGAATACAAATGGAACCTATTTTCCAAATGATTGTTTATATCCAGTTTTGGTTTGGACAGCCAAATGGCCTTTCTGCATGGTCCACATCCCTCCTGCCTTTTCTGTCCAGAGCTGCAGCCCTCTCGGCCCGTTGAGCAGCACAGGGACGCGAGAGGCCCCTAGCTCTCCACGGCCGGCTGCACTTGCCATGTGAAGGGGTGTAAGTGCCGGCTGCACCACTTTGTAATTTGTGTCACTTGAATACAAGAGGGAAGACTTTGAGAGAATTTTCAGAGAAAAATATCAAACAAACTCTTTGAAAATGTAAGAACATAATAGCTGGTGAGCAGATAGCATTGTCATTGGTGATTTGTGTATAATTATTACTCACTTTTAGGTGGTACTTAAGCCCTTTGTCCAGGATGAGAAGCTTCATTTGTATACATCATCATTATCCCTCCTGACATACACTTTGGTGACATTAATCTGTGTTTTATTTCCTGCAGCAGTAATGACGGGTTTGTCTTCTGTGGCTTTATTATGTTGTCATGTTTTTTCAGTGATCGTCCTCATGGTACAAAAGAAGTATCTCATGTGGGGATAAACTCCCAAATAGCTGACATTTAACAGTCACGCTGGCAAACGTCTAACTTTTTTCCAGTTCATTTTTTTCCTTGTCAAGCTGAGTCCTGGGGAATTATCATTGACTGTGGCGAGACCGATAGTAGTTGTTTGTAATTTTATGTCAGAACACATTACTGAGGTGGAGCTTGTTTCTAAAGACCAGATAGCTTGCACAGAGGTAGGCTGGAGGGGACATGAATCCAAGCCTGCAGATGAATAGCTGATTTGAGGGAAGCTTGGAAGAAAAAAGAGTGGATCCCCAGGGTGGCTGATTTGGAGAGCACACCCGTAGCTGCCATTGCAGTCAGTGGCCTTCATAGTTCAGGGGCCCACGCCGGAATCTGGTGATGGAAGCACAAAGGGAAGCAGATGCACCAGGGCCTGTTTTGAAGGCAGCCAGGATTAGTTTAACAGTAGGGAGCTAATGATCCAATTTTAAAGCTACAATTTCTTAAGTATCACGTATCACTTTTATTTGCATCTTGCAGTGACAGCAAACCATGTGGGCATGGCTTCCGTCAACAGAACGTTCAAGAATATGATAGGGACTATCTTCAGTGCTTCAGCTCAATAGCCCCTGGTAACAGCCTCTTAGACGAAAACACATTAAACACAGGGAATGATGAAATGAAATCGAACAGTATTGTTTATTAATTTGTTAGATGTTTTAATAAAGCCAATCCCCAGGGCAGAATCAATCTGTGTAACTGCTGCAGATTGTCTATTCTCCTATTAAGTCATTTAACATATTACCTTCCAGTGGTGTGTTTTTCTGAGTGTCTCCTTCAGATGAACGGGAGTACCTGGAGGGCAGGACCGTGCCTCGTTTCTCTTCGATTTCCGAGCATAAGCACAGTGTCTAGCACAGAAGGGGGGGCTCATGGGGTGTGGGGACTGAAGCGAACCAAATACTGCACCAAATATTTCATCTATTTTGCTGAAAGACTCGAGCAGACTTTAGCTACAAATTCTAAGGTGTGCAGCGCACACTGTGAAGTAAAAACAAAGGAAAGGGTATTAACAACAGGAAATGGGAAAATGAACCTGGGAGGGGAAGACTGCACGCCTCCCAGCCCCAGCCCTCTCCCCTTCACTGTCAGCAGCTCTGACAGGAGGGTTGGCCTTCACCCTCACAGTCTCCTCTGACGGGGGGAAATGAAACTTTTGCCCCAGGTGTATAGCAGGAAGCTTTTTCTAGGCCAGGAAACTCGCCTGCAGTCTGGTATCTCCTTGTTGACAAAAGTGCCCTGACATTTAATGTTAAGTAAAGCTCACACTAGGTAAATACAAATTGCCAGAAAGTTTCTCCAAGTTCATGAAACCATTATCTCAAAATAGAAGGTGGTTATCTGGGAAAGAGCGAAAACATGGAGCCTCAGGTTTAATATTGTCTTAATTTATTATTTGTCAGGCACTGAGCTAAGTGCTATGCAAACACTAGCTTATTTATTTTTCTTAATATCCTCTAAGGTAGACAATGTAATTATTCTTATTTTACAGATGAGGAAACTGAGGCAGAGGGAAGTAAAGTCACCTGTTCTAGTCACATTATAGCCGGTATGTGGCAGAGCCAGGACCCAACCCCAGGCAGTCTGGCTATGGGGCCTGTGCTCTTCCCTGCTAAGCTACATGGCCTGTCTTGTTTAATTGTCTGTCTAATGAAATGCGCAGACTTGAAGAAGCTGGGGTTTGAATCTTCTAGCTCTAGGATTCCTTCAAAATTCAGCTTATAAACACCAAAAGCCCTTGAGACTGAGGTCAAACTCCTATTTCTATTAAAAAACATATTTACCAAGCCTTGCTGTGTGCTGGACTCCAAAGGAAAATCAACAAATATGACATCCCTGTCCTTAAGAAGCTTTTTACTGAGTAGGGAGTCAATGAGGCAGAGTCAACAGGGTGTCATAGGAGAGGTGCCGTGTGGTGGGGTCACAGGGAAGAAGGGCTCCCGTTTAGTTGAGGAGGGGACATAAGGCCCTGTTGTGGAGCCTGAAATGTTGGAGACAGACTCTGAAGGATTGGTAAAGGGTGTTTAAACTTTTGGTAGTACTAATGTTCATCGTGTGTACATTCTTGTCCCAGATTAATTTCAGAATGCTCCTCTGTTTTCAGGGATACTTACTTTTTATTTTCCTAAACTAACTACATTTTGTAAGTATGTATGATTTCTCGCAAATTCTATTAATTTTCTGTTTTATTTTATAATGAAATCCATGGGGAAGTTTTATTTTGTTCTAGATTTGTTTGGGGGAATATAGTAGAGAGGTTTTATGCCCCAGTGAGCTTTTTTTGATTTTATAGAATTGATTCGGGGATTTAGCAACAACAGAAAGACGCAGGCAGCGTTAGCAAAGCTCCGGGTGCACAGAAGGACTCAGGCCGACTTGACTGAAAGAGAGGCAGGTCTGCAGCACATGTGGTTAGGGACCAGACTCACACCCCAGTTCTGCCACTCATGGAATACAAGTTCTCAGTTCACTTTGGTAATCTCCGTTCCTCATCTGTGGTGTGGAGTTGAGGGGACCCACCTCACTGCAGGCAGGCTTACACGAAATGACGCCTAGTGCTCAGTAATAGTTAACTGTCTCTTCTGCCATCGCACTGTCAGCGCCTTTGACGTCACTGACAGCCTGTCACCTCCGGTACTGGAGCTCTTGTGGCTGGATTAACTTGTACAATAAAAAATTATGATAAAGACCAGGTGCTTAAAAAAGGGTACCTGTTAAAAGAAATGGTGTTATAAGGCATAGTTTTCTAGACTAGTTCTGATCAAGGATCTCTTCCAGGGCAAGGATCTTTTTTTAAGAGACAGGTTAACTGCTGCCATAAGTTCACTCTCAGTTATTCAGAATATTCTGTTCTAGAAAGAATTTTCTTTTTTTATTTATTTTTACTGTATTTTTTCACCTTACCATTTAGTCCCCTATACTTCCCTCCATGTCCCCCCAGTCGCCACACCGGTGTCCACGTCCATGAGTCCTTTTTCCTTTTTGCTCAGTCCCTCCCCCACCCCACGTCCCCCACCCCCAGCTAGCTGTCATCCTGCTGTCCATCTTTGAGCCTGTCCCCACTTTCCTTGTCAGTTCAGTTTTCCAGAGACTTACCTGAGGCCAGGATTGAAATGCTAATACTTATTCAGGATACACAAATCCAGGTCAGCGAGGTGAAGAAAAAGGGGAGGAGTCACAAAAAGACAAGTGGGTATCTAAGGCAGTCACACTGAGAGAAGCTGTGAGTGGTGATTGCCAGGGATGGGGAGGGTGGGGGAGGGTGTGGAGTTTCAGTTTTGCAGGATGAAAGAGTTCCGGAGACCTGTTGCATGACGCTGTAATACACTTAGCACTGCTAGATTGTACACCTAAAGGTGGTTACGGTGGCAAATTTTATGTCAGGTGGTTTTTGCTACAATTTTAAAAAGGGGGAGGGGGAGGGGACAAGGGAAGAGGGAAAGCAATGCAAAGCAGCAGGTTCCAGGGCTGGAATTCATGGCTTCACAAGGCCACCAACGGACACACAGCCTGCTGCTTGGTAGCTCCATTCCCTTGGCGTGGGGGACTTTTCTGGACCCGCTGGGAGAAAGCCCCAGGGCTCAAATGGTGGATAGGAGGGAGGTGAGGGCTGTTATCCACTCCTCTCCCACCCAGGTGCCTCCCGTCTCCCATAGGTCAGAGTTTGCCCCTTGGGAAGGTAAATCTCCCATGTTTCCAGGTGGCATTGAGCCTCTCCAGCTGTTGAGTGGGATGCCAGCTCCCACATCTGTAAGGAGCAGGAGAAGCCAGAAACTCCAGGTGGGTGACTGGTGGATCCAGCGCTTAGTGGCAGCCAAAAGGGTACATTCAACACTCCCAGGACAAGGGATACTGGTGGTGAAAACTGAGCTACCCACATAGGAGCACTCACGGCCGAGGGAATGTGACCATGGGCAGTGCTGTCCCTTTTTGTGGTGGAGAAGTGATTGCCACGGCCCTCTACCTTTGTTTTCCTCTCTTCGTTTTCAATCATATAAGAGCCTTGCTGTTAGTGTATCTTATATTAGAAGTCAGTGCATCATTATTACTTGGCTGTATGATTTTAAGATTGCTCCCCACACTCTTTGACCTTTTTGCCTCCGAGTCCTAGTTACTTATTTATCACATAATGCAATGAGAGCATTTTTCAGGATATTTCATATCCTGAAAAATGTTAAAGTCTTCATTTTTCAGTGCTATACATGTCAGCAAGCATCACTGTAGCAACTGTGTTCTTAATTCCTACTCTGGGCTTTGTTTTCCCCAGAGTAAAATTTCCTGGTGCATATCACATGCACCCCCTTATGTTTTGTTTTGGCTTAACTTTCTTTTGTTTTACTAGGACCGACACTATGTTTGGGAAGTCTTAGTTTATCCTAGAAAAAAATTAAATGTAGTGGCCTTTGAGAAGATGTGAAGATGTTTCATGTTGTAAATAGTGTCGCACTTAGAAAATGTGAAAGTTAGGCTTGTTTACTCCTTGGTAAATGGGAGGGTAGCTGTGTGTGTCGGGAAATGGATTTTTGATTACAGCCCTCAGACCAGGCTCATGCGACAGCCAGTCGGTAAAAGGACATTGGGACGAAGCAGGGGCACCCGGGGAGATGGTCTTCCTGAAAGCCGGGAATGTGGAGCTCTTTCTCAGGGCCTCTGTGCTTTCCCCTTTCCACTACTTTCTGACCTCCATTCCTCATTTCCACAGTGTAGACAAGGGGTTTCTCTCAGGCTGGTGTTGGTGTTGGTCTGAGAGCCAAGAGAACTCCATGTCGGTCTTACTTCTTCCGGAATAGTAATCTGAGCCCTGGGTTTTATTTTTTTTTT
>VMDR010005212.1:0-53263 GCA_007922815.1 Macrotus californicus | reverse complement strand
AGGGAGGGAGGGAGGAAGGAAGGAAGGAAGGAAGGAAGGAAGGAAGGAAGGAAGGAAGGAAGGAAGGGAGGGTGGGTGCTGCCTGCACCTGGAGATATGATGTCTGGATTCGGGTCACTGGCTCCAAGCTGGCCTTCAGCAGATGGAGGAATGAGGCCAAAGTCCCCGCGGCCTGTTCCCTCATGTCCCAAACACAGTTCATCTCAGATCAATTTTACACTCCTCCTAACTTTAAGAATTGCATCACTCTATGTTTTTTACTCCAACATTAACTTCAACTAAATTCCTCTAGTACCATTACTGAATCTCTCCATTACACAATGGAGATGCTATTAAGATTATCTTGTAAATGAATACCAGACATTTTCCAGTAAGCACCTCCCCATCACCACCACACATACTTTTTAACCAACTTCGCTTCCTCACAAGAACTCTCTGTTTTGCTCAACAGAAGAATAATTTTCCCTCAGTGAAAGGGAACAAGTGATTGTTCACAAAACTAGATTGCTGTACACACACAAGCCTAGTGCAGCGGTTATACCACTGACTCTGGATCCAGAGGAACGGGGCTCGTATTCAAGTTCCACCATTGGACCGGCTGTGAGACTGTGTGTAAGCGACTTAGCCACTCTGTTCCTGAGTTTCCCCCTCTGCTGAATGGGAAGGGTGAAAATAATAACCATCTCACTGGGCTGTTGTGAGGATTAAATACGTTCGTGTTTGCAAGGCACAGAGTAAGTGATTAGAAGTGAGTAGATACATAGCTAAGCAAATGGGCAATCAATAAGATTGTACTTAGAAATTAGAAATGCACATTCTTAGATATAAAAGACCTGCCTCACTTATACAGCATCTAACATCTAACTTATCTTGAGCAAAAAGGCTGTTATTAAACAACAATACCAGTACATAGTCTAAGAAGAGTTCATAAAAATAGCCTTCCAATAATTCACCGCTCTAGTGTTTCCAGTCACAAGATTAATAGCTTGGTGTTTGCAGTACATGACAAAAATCACTACAACCTCAATGCAAGTTTAATAGAAAATAGCAAACTCAGTAAATATTTAATGTTTAATTTTGTTAAATTAATTAGGTGAATTATTTAGTTTATTGCCTGCTATTTTGTAATGGTTATTTAGGTGTCTAAGAAAGTAAAGGCATCTACATTGTCCCTTTCAAAAATGCTCAAGAAATGATGTCCTGAAGGTCACTGTTATCATTGTTTTTCCAAACACAGCTAGTGACCTTAAGAATAAGTGGGGACATAAAGCGATTAGCAAGAGTGAGATAGAGGCCCACTATAAATTTAGGGAGGCGGTGGGATCAGCCTTACTGATAAAAATCATTGGTAACAAGTCTTTCTTTGCTCAACCAAGTCTCAGGGGAACCTAGAACCGTATTTAAGGTGTTGATGCTCTCGTATATCTTGGCACACAGTGGAAATTCTAAGTACCTTTATTGCCTATGCTGCTGATCCTTCATGAGATTAGCTTTGAGTTTGGTGGATTTGAAATTGAGTAACTGACAAGTGTTATCAATTTTATACAGTTCACATCTGATTAGGTGTCACGGTCCAAAGTCTTTCAAGATTCTACATTTTCTTTCTTTGATACCGTCTCAAGGCCAAAGGGAAATTTTATGAAGGGGAATGTTTGGATGAATTACTCTTTGTTTTGCTTAGTGTGGTTTTAATTTCCATTCATCCTAACAGGTGTGTTTGGCGTAGGTCGCACAGAGATGCATAAGGGAACCATTAATAAAGATTCTCTTAAATTGCCTCTAAATGTGGACTTCCGTGGGTAGATGGATCTCACATCTTGTTGCTAATCATTAGTTTATGCCCATTATTGGAATGTTTATGGGACACAGCTGGACCCATTTGGATCAATGAAGCCTTGATTTAAAAAGGGGAATTAGTACTAGGGAATTTTCTGAACCAGTAATTTTGCTTATTAAAGGAGATTATAAAATGAAATAAAAGTGAGATGCCATTTTCACTCATCACATTGCCCCAAATCCAAAAGTTGGCTCTCATTCCACGTGGCCGACTGAGGCATTCTCTGTGTTGTGGGGGTATCATTGGTACAACCTCTATGGAGGTGAAACGTACAACATCTATTTGTTTTTAATGTACATGACCTTTGAACCAGAAGTTCCACTCCTAGAAGTCTACCTTATAAATATTTTGGCACTTACGTAAAACATACTTTCTGTTGTATTAGTGACACATTCAAATACCTGTCATTAGGGAACAGGTTAAACGAGATATTCCAAACAATGTGGTACTATTTACAGTTGTAAATATGCTACTATTTGTGATATATATTATACATACATTATCTATACATCACACATATCCAGGCATAAAATTTTACTACATATGTAGAGAGAATATGTATAAATATTTTATTTATATATCTTATTTCAGACTAGCTCTAAGTGCTTTATCTAGAGCTATCATGTTCATTCTCAAAACAACCCTATTAGGCTTGGACATATTTAAATCCCGTGTAACTTTGACAGGTGAGAAAGAACCGTCAAAATGTCTGTAAAGGTTTGGGAGAACGTGACAAGTCTATGTTCTTCCACAGCCTGCGTTTGCTGGAGCGCAGGTGGTGGGGCTGAGGTTGTTATCCTGGAACATTCTCAGTTTGCCTGCTGGTGCCGATCACAGAATCTCTACAAGTCCCTTTTACTCCAAACTGTACAGCCGGTGACAGGTAGCAAGCCTGAAAGACCAGACGAGTTATTATGCGTTTCTCTCCATCATGAGCCCAGCGTACCACTGCATGTGCCTGACACCGATTTCACTGCTTGTTAGTTTTGAAAGTCTTGAGATTCATCCTTGTGAGCAGGCAGGAGAAGAGGGTGTGGGAGCCAGGGCTGGAGCGGGGTGGGTGGGACAGATGTGGGGGAATAGAGTCTTTGTCCTTATCTGAGATGCTGTCAAAAATGAAAATGCGTTGTGAGTGGGGGAGACAAGGTCTGACACAAACACGGGAAGAATGAGGCAGACACTGCGGGCATGGTCTGCTGGTACAACTGCCCCGATCCACTGCAGTGCCAGCCTGCAGGGTCCCTACAGAGGCAAGCCTTTAAATTAACATCTGTCCTGAGACACAGCTACACCAGACAGGAGAACCTTTATAACTAGACCCAGACAGGCAGCTGTCTTTGGGGCCATCAAAAAAGACTGTTTCACTAAAACAAGCATAATATCTTTAAAAATCCTCTTTCTTTCTAGTGTTAAGTTAAGGCAGAAGTTTGACAGACAGTACGACAACAAGGCATTAGTAATGGTCGCTGTCACGTGTATCTGTGTGGGGGTGCTTGCAGAATAAACTGGGTCTGTAGAACATAGCTGAATGGTCAAAATAAAAGCCACTAATTTTGCCTTTAAAAAAATTTTCAGTAATTTTTTAATCTTTGTTTCAAATTTTTACTTAGCCTCACCAATTGAGGTACAAAAATGGTTAACAAGGGTATCTCAATGACCAATTCAGGGCAACTTTATGGTGGTCTGATCCACTGCTTTGTGCTTGACCTTCAATAAATGCTTTTGCTGAGTAGAAAAATCACTGCACTAGGGTGGACAGAGAGACCATTCCAGAAACACATTTTGCGTATTCAATTGCCCAGTGCCTCAGGGTTGCACGCCATTGTACTTAACCAAGATGGTTTGACATGAATGGAACTGTGCTCTGGTTGAGCCAAGGACCTCACCTCTGCAGAGTACTCACACTGTTGAAGTGGATTATTTATTTTTAAATCTGTAGAATAACATAGTTCTCTCGGGAAGGATGGAGTACCCACAGTTTCCTTAGGGACGACTGAGCGGACACCAGCTTCCTGTCTGTACAGGGAATTCAGCCAATCCCTGCCCTCCAAAGACTTTTCTTTTATCTGAGTCCTATCACCAAAATGTTATGAAGATTTTTCATAGACATGGGAGAAGGAGAGGGTCACCCAAGATTCAAACAGAAAGAAACTCTAAAGTTTAAAATACAACCGTAAATATTATTTAAGTATGTAGAACAAATCTAGCATTTGCCTACTGTATCAGGTGTGTTGCTGATTAAGTGTTCTCAGCTGGTGAGCCACAGCCTGGTGGTATGGGTCAGATCTTTCCCTGGTGGTCACTAATCTTTGATCAATGGGTAAAGAGTATTATTTTTCTGTCTGTGATTTATACCATCAAAGTGATATCTCTGGGGTGGAATCAGGACCCAGTGCTGCCACTATGGAGTCCTTGGTTGCCACCTCCTCAAACCCAGTGGTCTCTGGGTTCAAACCCTTGGATCCATTATGGCCCCAGCCATGCTTCTGCCACTTATTGCTGCAAATCCCTTCCTCAGGAGGCGTGCTCTGCACCTCACTCATTCTTGCTCATTGCCTTTCCCATGGGGAGAGAGGCATGTTCTCCTTTCCCCTTTTATCAGTGTGCTCTCCCTCATCCCCCAAGGCCCAGAGTGAGTGCCCCCAGCGAGGAAGTACACTCTTCTCTCATATGCCCCGCCCCCAAGATACAGTACGGCAGTCCCTATTTATTCGCAGTCTCACTTTCCATGGTTTCGGTTACCCAGTCAGCCGTGGTCCAGAAATACTGAATGGAAAATCCGGAGATGAACAGTTCATAAGTTTTAAATTGTGCATTATTCTGAGTGGTGTGGTGAACCTGGTGTCGTCTCACCGCACCCTGCCTGGGACGGGAACCGCCCCTTTGTCCGGCGTCTCCGCACTATGCACACTTCCTGCCCCTTAGCCACCTAGCAGCCATCTGGGCGATCATATCTGCTGTCACAGTAGCTCAGTCATTGTGTTCCAGCCACCCCTATTTTACTTCATAATGGCCCTAAAGCCATTCATCTAACTTTGATTCGAGTAGATTGTTATAATTGTTCTATTTTATTATTAGTTATTGTCTGTTCCTGTGCCTAACTTGTAAGTCGAACTTTATTGTAGTTACACATGTATAGGGAATACATATATATAGTGCTCAGTACCATCCACAGATTCAAGCATCCACTGGAGGTCTTGGAACACACCCCTGGCAGATAAAGGGAGATACCGTGTACAATTACATCACCTCTCGCCATGCCTTCTCAAGGCTGCATGGTCTTGAAGAAGGAGCTGTGTCTTCACCTTCTTAGCAGGACTCATACTCATCCCAGTATCTGGTCCAGTTTCTGAATAAGTATTTGTTGAAAGGATGAATGAATAAATAGACAAATACTCAGACTTTATATAAAAATAAACAAAATTTCTCCATAGTTACCAAAAATGCATCAGTTAGACATAATATAGTTACTAAAAGAGCTTCCCCAACCTACCCCAGCCATTCTTTACCGTATTTGCATCCACGGATAAGCACTGATGGCAGTGAACTTGCCTTGTAATAATGTATCTTCAAGGCTTTCCTGCCTTCAGACTGGTGAGGTCCTTCTGCTTCTAGGGAACCAACTTTCCCCACATCGCTTATATATATCATCCACTAACACCAGAATTCATAATAAATGTCTCATAAATGAGACATTCCACTAACACTACCAGTTTCCCCAGTCCACTACCAGTTTCCTCATTCTCTTTTCATATTAACACCTTCTGATCAATTTCTCCCTTCAGGAAATAGTTAAAGTGATTTAGCTCCCAAAATAGGATGTTCTTGATACATGCTCCTCGGAGGCCTAGCTCAAGGATACTAATCACTGACACTGCCCAAATTATGCAGCTTCTTGTCCTTGAAGTGTGCTGTTTACATTCTAGAAGAAGCCACTGCCATGGACTGTCCTTAAAGCCTAAAAAATTGTCTTAGAAAATAGCCATGTGGCCCTAGCTGGGTTGCTCAGTTGGTTAGAGCATCATCCCGACATGCCTAGGTTGGGGGTTTGATCCCTAGTCAGGGCACATACAAGAATCATCAATGAATGCATAAATAAGTAGAATAAGAATCAATGTTTCTCTCTCTCTCCTCTCCCCTTCATCTCTCTCTCTCTAAAATCAATATGTAAAAAAAATTTTTTAAAGTAGCCATGTAAAATCATTGCTGGGGCTGGGATACTGCCTTAAATGAAAAAATATTAATTGTTCTCCATCAGTTGATACCTTATCCACTCTAAGAAGAGAATTAGTGGAATAAACAAATGTATCTTTTATAAAGTTTCAAGTATTCAAAATACTTTGTCCAAAGGAAATTCATAAGAAAAGGGGCTAGAGAAAACCTGGTTTTGAAAGCCCTCCTGAGGTTTCTGGGAGACCAGAAAAATACTGTTTCAATCTTCAGTAGTCTCCTGGGTATATGGTTGATGGCTCACCCATCTTTCCTGGGGAAAGGAAGCACCTGGCTTTTTGAGTACCTGATGGCAGCTTAGTTTTAACAAAAGATAGCAACTACATGGCAACAGCTAGTTGAGTGTTTGTTGCTGACATGGCTTGCTCTGGTCATTGCATCAAGTACAGACATGGCAAGCACATTAGCTGATGGGGAGGTCTGTGAATATGAGTTGGCTCATCAGGGAAATATATTTTCTATACATTTTTGGCTATTAAAGCCAATCATCACAGCACTGCGCCCCCTCCCTAGTGCCTTTGCCTAACAAGAGAGGCCTGTTGGGAAGCCCACTCCAATTCCTCTTTCAGAGACCTGAAAACAATTCAAACCCTAACTCAAAGAACACTCACGTGCGATGTATGGTGACCGACTTCAAGCTTAACTGCTCGGACAGGCTCCAAATGTGCTTTAGAAATAATATGATGCTTTTTAATCCATTTTTTTCTGTGTTCTTTACTTCACGGTTGATTTGTTTAAATGTTAAGTGCCAAATTAAGTGGATCTGTATGTCCTTTGGGAAAATGAAAATTCACAGAAAGACACTAAATTGGAGCATTTCATCTGTTCCCACTTTAGAGAGCTCTGCTGAGAAGAGGGGAAGTTTTATTACGGAGCAAAGACTATTTACGTTTATAGTTTCTTCTCTGTTTCACGTGGGCTACCTCATTCTTTGTTATTGATCTTGACTGCTAAGGGGTCATACCCTGTTTGGAGTCAGAGACGACTGGAGTTTGCCTGGATCGTGAAGCTTGGAAATGTTTAGGAACAGAAGTTGCTTGCAGACCGTGGCTCTTTTTCATACGACAGTCACAGCAAGAATAGCCATGATGGGTCTGAGAAGCAAGTGCTCCTGAGAGATTTTTCTCAGGCCTAAAAAGTTATCCAAAGGGATGGTCTTTCTTAAGATATAAGATTTCTGCCTTGAAAAGGAAAGACTCTGACACAGGACACAGCATGGATGAAGACATTGTGCTCAGTGAAATGAGCCAGACACAGAAGGACACATACTGTCTGATGCCACTTTTCTGAGGAACCAACAACACTCACATCCATAGAGGCAAAGAGTAGAATGCTGGTGGCCGGGGGCTGGGAAGCAGGGGGGTGGGAGTTGTTACTGAGTGAGTCTCAGCGTCTCAGCTTTACAAGAGGAAAAGAACCCTGAAGACTGGCGGCCCAACGGTGTGAATGCACTTACCAATACTGGACTTCACACTCAAGCAGAGTGAAGATGGTAGATGTTATGTTACATGTATCTTACCACAATTCAAATTTTCGAAGTAAAAAAGAAGCAAATTTTGGAGGCAGGGAAGGAGACATTTGCACGGTTTAGTGGGTATTCTTTAACTGGCAGATGCTTGAGGAGTTGACACAAGAGATTAAATTTTTTCCCTTGATGTTTATCTAGTCTTGCAGAGGAGGGGGTGGGATGAAGGACGGGGGAGAGTGTAAGGGTATCTAATAATATTCTGAGGAAAAATTTAGTACCCCCTCAATTTTCGTTTCCTTGTTTTTCACAAGACTATGTGCTGTTCTGTCATCGTGCACAGAACAAGGTCTGATGCGTGTTTTACAAAGAACTATTGATGGCATGTCTGTGTGAATTGCCCCAGCCTCGGTCACAGCCAACTTCTGGGGGACCCACTGCCCCCGTCTACAATACACTCCAGTGTGTTTGGCCGTTTATGAAAGGTCAGAAATGAACTGAGAAATGGCCAGAGTCAAAAACATGTGGCCCTATAAATATCAGAGTCAGACAGTTTAGTCCACTTTTTCCCACTCTGGCTTCTCACCCCAGCTCACTGTCTCCTTCTCCTTCACCCACTGTTGAGGTTCCCTGCATTTTGCGCAGCGCCTCGGACTGTGGAGCGATGTTGTAAAGACGAAGCAGTGGCCAGGTCCTTCACCTGGTGACATCACTTTGTGCCCAGCCTGGTCCCACAGCACCATTAATTTAGCTTTCTTTTAGAAAGGAAAACTCCTTTGAGATCTGTGGCTCCAAAGCACCAGCAGTCCAGTCTGCGATGTTCTGTTTTGTTTTAAGGGTTTCCACTTCCCATTAGTGGCAGTTCTGCCTTGTGACTAAATTTGACGCCAGCCGTGGTTTCTGAGCTGAGAGTGTGCAGGTTTGGGCCGTCAGCCTAAGGACAAGTCGGAACGGTCACTATGACGTTAGCTGCCAAACTGGAAGACTTTGAAGTGACGCTGGAACATCTGCTCATGGACGTGTTTGTAAGTAAAGGCTTTCGCTTACTCCACACACAGTAGTTCCTTCTCTGCCCCCCCTCCCCAAAGTCTCTGTTTGAGCCTTTCCCCAGTACTGAATCTGAATCTGCTCTGCAACTCTGCGGTCCTCATGTAGCATCCTTATTTCTTACTCGTGAGCCTTGCGGAGAGAAAACCATAAAACCTCTAAATGCCTGAGTGGGGCGGGATGCTCTGTACAGATGACATCACAGAGAAGTGACTTTTTAAATCAAGTACTTCCAGAAGTCTGAAGAAATGGGGTGAAGAAATATAAGACAGTTGTCAGAGAGACAAAAGCAGCTTCAATAGGCACCCCTTGAGAGAATCAGATTTGTGTATGAAGTGAAGTGATTGGTCCAGAAAAAGGGGGAGGGGAAGGGGGGCTCAAAATACTGTGTGTTCAGGTGGAGAATGCTGAGGGCAGGACTGAGTGAGAGCTTCACTCTCAGGGAGCCCCAGTGCCTGGGCCCTGGCCACTTCCATAGCTATCAGGTTACCAAGACTTCTTCAGGAGTCGATTTTATGGGATGAGGCTGTTTGCGTGACTCATTTTTAAAGAAACAGCAGCTGACAAGGACACTTCTGTTCTTGTGATGCTTTTAAGAAACACAATCTTTGAAAACTCCTGGCATTCATAGCAACTTAAACATCACTTCTACCCCAAACCAACCGCAAGCCTTCTTAGTGTTTTCTCAGGGTTTTCTGCTGGTGACAGGTCTGTCGGTTTTGCATTATTGATGGGGTTTAGGGAACTACAGACTGTGTAAAACACGCAGGTGGTAACACAGCTGAAAGGTGTTCTCCTTCCAAGAACAACACGGGTGCTGCCTCGGGAGAGGCGGCTGTGGTACATTTTGAGGACAAGCCAGTCTGCGTCTCAAATCTGGAAAAGGCTGTGGAGGGTGGGCTCTCTTACTATACATCACTGAGTCCCTTTCACGAACCTTTCAGGAAATGATGTGTTTTGGCAGACGTGAGAGTCTGGGGCTTTTTTTCTTTATTAATTTATAATTTGTCTTCAAATTGAGGTAACATTCTGCTGGCAGGATGCCTAGAAGGCATTAGCCTTTCCAGGCTGGGTACCAGAATTCATTTGACCATAGGGTAAGGAAGTTATGACTTAAAGAGGAAAGTGTCAAGAAAGAAGAGCGTCCTTCTGGGTTTCCAGTGATGGGAGATTTGTGGCCAGAGCATCCTTACTTTATCTGAAGTAGGAATAGGGAATAAGTAGCAGGATGGGGAAGTTGCTTTGATAGCCAATGTCCTCTGCTCAGCCACCACTGCCTGCCTCTGTGGGGGCTGTTGGGGAGGGGGCTAGGCTACCCACTGGGAAGGTCTGTGACATGCCAAAGGGCCGTTGTGCGTTTGTTCATCTTGGGGGCAAAATTCACCAGGGAGTTGTTTTATTTAAATATGGCAAAGTCATTCATTTATTCCCCTTTTCTCCTTAACTGCCCCTGCCCACCCCATTTCCCCAGTACCTCCACCACCATGATCTTGTTTGGAAGATCCAAGATGCACTCACTCCCTTTTGAAAGAAAATGCAGTCACACAGTCCCTCCTTTTCTGTAAATACAACCCACAGCTTCACGGCCTCAGCTGAGTCCTCTCGCTTGGATGAGCTGTCCGTTCTTCCTGTGTCCAGCGTTCCTCCCCCAGTCCATCCTACAGTGGTCATCTCCAGAGTAACCACCCTGCACTCTACTTTTGTAATTAACAAAAAATTATTTCTTAGACTAGTTTTAGATTCACAGCAAAATTGAGCAGTAAGCACGCGTGCGCACACACACACACACGCACACACACACACCCTCCCTCCCTCCCTCCTTCCCTCCCTCCTTATGGACATCCCGCACAAGACTTGTTGCAATCAATGAGCCTGCATTGACACATCATTATCACTCAAAGTCAATAGCTTCCATTAGGGTTCACTCTTGGTGTTGTACACGCTAGGTTTTGCAAGTGGATAAGGACATGTATCCTTTATTGCAGTATATACAGGATAGTGTCACTGCCCTAAAAATCCTCTGTGCTACATATACTCATGCTTCCCTCCCCTCTAACACCTGGCAATTACTAATGTTTTTACTGTGTTCACAGTTTTGTCTTTTCCGGAACGTTGGAATCATACAGTATGTAGCCTATTCAGATGGGCTTCTTTCACTTAGCAATATGCAGTTAAATTTCTAACATATCTTTCTATGGCTTGGTAGCTCATTTCTTTTTAGCATTGGGGAATATTCCGTTGTCTGATGTACTACATTTATTTGTCCACTCATCCACTAAAGGACATCTTGGTTGCCTCCACGTTTGGACAATTATGAATAAAGCTTCTATAAACATCCATGTGCAAGTTTTTATGTGGACATATGTTTCAATTAATTTGGATAAATACTAAAAAGCTCCATTGCTGGATCACATGGTAATAATAGTAAGTTAAGTTTTGCAAGAAACTGCCAAACTGTCTTCCAAACCTCCAGTGTGTACCATTTTAAATTCTGACCAGCAGTGAGCTCTTACACACTGTTACTCCGCGTTCATGCCAACATGTGGTGCTGTCAGTGTTTTGGACTTTAGCCATTCTAATCGGTGTGTAGTGGTATCTCATGTTGTCTTAGTTTACAGCTCCCTAACCATATCTTATGTGGAACATATTTTCATAGGCTTCATTGCCATCTATATGTCTTTTTTGGCAAGATGTTTCTTCAGGTTTTTTGTCCATCTTTTAATCTGGTGGTTTGTTTTCTTATTGTTGATTTTAAGGGTTTATTGTATATTTTGGATATGAGTCATTTGTCAGATATGTGTTTTACAAATATTTTTCTTGCAGTCCATGGTTTGTCTTCTTATTTTATTGACAGTGTCTTTTTTGCAGAGGAGAAAATTTTAATTTTAATGAACTCTGAAATCTAGTTTATCAATTATTACTTTCATGGGCTGTGTCTTGGTGTTATGTCTAAGATGGCATGATCATATCCAACGTCACTTACGTTTTCTCCGGTGTTATCTCCTAGGGGTTTCCAGTTTTGTGTGTCATATTTAAGTCTATGATCCATTCTGAGTTAATTTTTGTGAAGGGCATAAGGTCTTTGATTCGTTTGCTTTGATTCGTTTGTTTCCACGTGGATGTTCAGTTATTCCAGCACCATTTAGTGAGAAGATTATCTTTGCTCCATTAGACCACCCTTGCTCCTTTGCCAAATCAGTTGATTATATTTAGGGAGATCTCTTTCTGGACACTCTACTCTGTTCCATTAATCTGTTTGTCTATTCTGGCACAATACCACACTGGTTTAACTGGTGGAGTTTTATAGTACACCAATTAATGTCAGCTCTCCAACTTTGTTCTTTTCCTTCAATATTGAAGTGACTAATCTGGGTTTTTTGCCTCCCATATAAATTTCAGAGTCAGTTTACCCACAAAAATAACTAGCTGGGATTTTTATTAGGATCATGTGGAATCTATAGCTCAAGGTGGGAAGAACTTGACATTTTGACACTATTGAGTCTTCCTATCATGAACATGGAATATTTGTCCATTTATTTAGTTCTTTGTTGATATCTTTCACTGGAGGTTTCCCATTTTCCTCATATAGATCTTATATTTTGTTAGAATTACACCTAAATCTTTCATTTTGGGGTGCTAATGTAATTGGTGATGTGTTTTTAATTTCAAATTCCCCTTGTTCATCACTGGTATAAAGGAAAGCAATTTACTTTTATATATTAACCTTGTATTCTGTAACCTTGCTATAATTGTTCCAGGGGTATGTTTTTCGATTCTTGCAGATTTTCTGCATGGACAATCATGTCGCCTGTGAACAATCACAGTTTTATTTTTTTTTCCCAATCTGTGTACCTTTAGTTTCCTTTTCTTAATGCATTACCTAGGACTCCCAATACAATGATGAAAAGCAGTGGTGAGGGGGACATCCTTGTTCCCAAGCTTAGCAGGAAAGCTTCAAGTTTCTCATCATTAAGTGTGATGTTAGCTGTAGGCTTTTTGTAGATATTGTTTATCAAGTTGAGGAAGTTCCCCTCTATTCCTGGTTTAGTGGGGGTATTTATCATGAATGGGTGTTGGATTTTTTTGAATACTTTCCCTGCATCAATTCCTCTGGTAAAATGGAAAATTCCTCTGGTTTTCTCCTTAGGGCCACCCTTATTAAGAAGAACAGAATACTCTGACATGCTTCCATGTAGACATCCCTAAAGAATATTGAGGATGAGCTCTAAAGTTGCATGGACTTGGGTCTCACTCCCAGCTCAGCACCCTCCCTAGTCATGTGACTGTCTACAAGTGTTTAATCTTTCTGAGCTTTCTGAGCTTTGATTTCCTTATCAATACAGTGTAGCTAATACTACACAGATTAGAGGATCACAGTGAATACTGAAAAGGGGGAATGTAGAGCCAGTAATAGGGCCATGCCTGATTCAAAGGAGACACTGGATGAGTTAACCCTTTTCTGCCCCTAGAAAAGGCATTAATTTAAGTCCCTACCCACAAAAAGTTACTTTTCATTCCTTTTTTCCTCAAGCTCTCTCTCACTGTTATCACAGAAGCTTGCCCCTTGAATTACCAGGTGTTTAGTTTCCATCAAAGCATAGTATTTACTCCGGGCTTTAACCACAGCTGTGGCTGTTTCTCTGGCTACCAAAATGGCAGGAGGCACTAGGTCCTGAGCTCTGCAGCCAACAGGGGGCTGGAGCCCTGGGGGACAGGACTGTGCTGGATTTCTTTGGCTCTCCATCTGGGCTTCTGTGGTGGGGCCTCTGAGCAAGGTCACTTTGAGATGCATTTCCAAAGTCACTTCCCTGGAGAGAGCCAGTAAAACTGTCTGACATCCCACAGGGCTTGGGAAGATAAAAGCCCACATAACAATGAGGGCACCTGACATCCATAGGACAGTATATCTCTTCTCATCCTTGCTAGGGACTGCTGGCTTGCTCACATGAGTCTAATTGTCTAGAAAGAGTATTTCCATCAGAGGGCCATTAGCCTTGGCTTTCCTCTATAGCTCCTAGCATTCTCATTAGGATGTCATCCTACTATCTCAAGAACAGCTGTTTCCATATTGACACTTCCTTTCCAGGATTACAAAAGGCCACTGGGGGGTTTTGTGGGATTGCAAGGCTTCTGCAAGATGAGATAAAAGGGACACATTAGATCTGGTGTTTCATAATTAGTTGTCACCACTCTGGGACTCCCAGAGCTACTACAATGCCGCTGAATTCGTGAACAGAAATAACACACATATGCATGTGAACAAGCATATGCATGTGCACACACATACACACACACACACCACTGCACCAAAGTAAAGAGCACAAAAGATGAGCGACCAAAGCTTATGAATGACGCTTCAGGACTAGCTCCAGAATTGCCGGCAATGCCATTGCTGATGTAGTTGTCTTGCTCCTTCTCTCTGTCTATCCTCATCTTATTTCAAAGGCTTGAAGGGGCTTCTGTCCAAAGCATAGGTTGGAGACTTTGCATTCAGCACCCATGTCACTAGCAGATCCATGGACTAAGGGCCTATAATGTACACTGAAGGAAAGAAAACGGAGGGAATTAATCAGGTCACCTGAAAAACTATCTGTTTCATCAAATAACCCAATACCTAGATTCAAGTTTGTCCATTCAGAAAGAGGCTGGGCGGCTCCAGCACTCCCTTCCAGCATTCCCTGCACACTTTCTCAAGACCATCAGTGACCTTCTGGTTACCACCCACTGCTTTTAGTTTTTATCTGACTTAAACTCTCTGTAACATTGCTCCATCTGTTTATAATTTAACTCTTATTTTTATCAAAATTATACATATTCCTGGCAATGTTAATAACATTTTAAAGTTCAAGAGTACTACAGGGCTTATAAGGAAAACAAGCACTCAGACCCTTTCTCCCAATCTCTGAGTCCCTCTCTCCAGGGGCACCTGTGGATATCTCTTTCAGCTGTTGCTTCTAGTAATTAACTCTTGGCTCTCAATAATATAATTATACTGTGATTTCCCAATTATTCAATTTTTGACATTTTATGCTGCCTAGAGGCTTTAACTTACTTAAAGCCTTACTCCACAGCCCTACAAGCACACATGTATTTCTTTTTTCTTTTCAATGTCTCTATATGATGGTTTAAATCAAACTTTAGTTTTATTATGACTACCAAATATGGTTTACACCAGAGAAGTATTACATATCTTGAATGTTATGTCTTTATGTTTTTCCAGGAGTTAATAACTACTTTGTTTCATTGTTTGCTTAATATTCTATGTAGCCCTCAATCATTTCTCAGTTCTTCAGTAGAACTCTGTATCTTCTCTCGATTTGGGAAATTCATCAAATAATCAACATATTCTCACTTTTTTCTAATTTTTGAGACATTCTTTCTCGGTCCCTTCATCCTCCTGCAACAATTGCACTAGCTTCTAAGTCTCTTGCTTGACTGTCTTCTTGAGGCTCCTCTTTTCCATTATTCTGGGAACTCCCTCTTCTCCTGTCCTTTGATTAGTTCTTTTTTTTCTTGGCATTCATATTCTTCTCTGTGTAGTTCTAACTTTCATTTGCTGGAGACTGTATTCCAGTACACTTCTGAGAAGAGGTGAGTGAGAAGTAAAATTTTTGTACTTGAATATCTGCCCTCACACTTAATAACTTGTTTAGTGGTTATTTGTCTGCTAATAAAGCCAGAGCTACATTTCTGTGCTTGACTCTCAAGTTCCAGGTCAAAATGTTCAAGTACCAGAAGTTCTGTATGTCTAGAGCTACTTATTTTCATCTTCCCAAACCTTCGCCTTCTCCTGTGTACTTAACTAATAGGACCATCCTTCCTCTAGTCCCTTAGTATAGGGAAAACAGTGTATACCTCCCTCTACCATTTATGACTCCCCAGCATCTTGTGTTTAACTTCTCACCACTATCCTACTTATGAACTTAATCATTACTTGTTTGGACAATTGCAACAACTTTGTAACTGCCCCCTAGGCTCTCCATTGTACCATTTATCCTCTATCACTCAAGTTAAAAAAATGTAAGTTAGTTGGTGTAATTTCCTTCAAAAAATAACTTTTAATGACTCCTTCTTGCTCACAGAATAAGGTCTAAAATATATTTTTATATACCGTACAACTCAGAATCTGGTCTCATTATCATCTGCTACCGCCTTTTTTCTCACATATGTGATTCCACTATCTCATTTAATTTTCAAAACAACACTCTGTATTCATGTATTCATGTTGTGGAGGTTTAAAATTCAAATAGAATGGAGTACCCCTAAGCAAACAGTAACAATTATAATCCCCTACACATCCTCATTTATATCTAAGGATTTGTCCATTAAAGGAGAAATATCTAAGATTTCGTCCATTCTGGTCACAATCTCCTCCTGAGAAACCCTTTGGCATTTTGACTTCTCATATGCTAAGAATTCTCTAGGGCACATTCAAGATAAACCATATTCCTATGATGTGAGACTCCCAGGCACCCATCTTTGTTATGGATTTGTAACAGACATGTTCTTTCTTCCCCTTGGGAAAATGCAGACCACATGGCTTATCCCAGAGACCCCTGGGCAAATGGGCAGATGCTCTTGAAAGTGACATGTTCCTGGGCAAAGGAGAAACATTCCAGCTGATCGCCCAAAAGAAAGCCATCCTCTTTTGAAGCAGAACAGGGATTACTTAAACCAAGATGGACCACTCTCCTGTTGAAGAAAATGACATATGAAAAAGGAACCTGCATGGAAATTAGGAGGAAATTTAAAAGTTGATTATTAGCCACCCAATGCTTATCTAAGACAGCTGAAATTTGGAAACTAAGCCTAGTAAAACTCAAAAGTCAACATCTATTGACTGTTTGAAGGTGTGCTATATATATTCCACTAATCCTGGGTAGTCAATACCATAGATAAGGACATTATTTATTTTGCCATTCTAGGTGCAATTAACAGTTTATCCTGTGCAAACTTCACTTTATAAATATGGCAAATCAATGCTGGTTATCAAAATCCATCCACAACTGATTGCACATGAAAAAGGGTTGTGCAAAATGGCCTGGAAAGCCAATCTACACAGCTTGCCCCACACAGATCAGCTTATTACCTACTTAATCACACAGGCATCCTGGACATCTTATTGATTTGTCAGGTCCTACACATGACATTGCTCCTAACAGCATATGCAGTAAGCCATTACCACCATGCAGAATAGCCATATCCCAGGCTGCAGCCACTGATTGCTTGACTTGGCCTCCTGCTGGGAAGGGCCGGTGGCGCTCTGATGGGGCAAAGCATACTAAGGCCAGATGTGAAGACCCTGCGTGTGAAGGAATAAAATCTTCTGCTGCTGGTGGATAGGGTCTCTCCCTCTTTCCACTGGTGAATAGTTGAATGATTCCGTCAGCATGCCAATGAGCCTGGTATTTGATGTTCACAAAGCAAGGGATGCTAAGACAAAATGTGGACTTATCCTCTACACAGGCTGTTAACATATTTTCTACTTGACATTCTCTATAGTTGGTCATTGCCATCAAGATTGAGTGAGATTCTGGAATGCCCAATTAGCATGTGAGGCTTCCATCCAGCAAATGCTGCATTTTCTTCGTACTCTGGAAGAATGAAGGTCTGGGTTCCTTTGTGATGGGATTGTAAGTTTTTTCATTGATGGAGATAGAGGGTCTTATGCTGGGCTAATTGCTTCTCTTCTCCTAGTTACTTAAATGAGACATATTGAATAGAAAGTTCAGAAAGACCCAAGAGGAAACCTGCTTACCACCCAAACTATGTGGCTAAACTGGATGACCTTTGGGGCATTCGGGTGGGTAAAACCTGGATGTCACACAGAACATGTATGAAGAAGGAGAAAGACAGATGATGAGGTTCAGGAAGGCTATTGTGGTGACGGAGGCAAAAGGAAAAGATTGTACAGAATTGAGCATGGAAACAAACGAGGGGTGTGTGTCTATGCGTGCCATTTGCAAATGATCTGGGCAAACATTACTTCATTCCATCCTGTTGGGTAGGTGTTCCGTAACCTTCCAGGTGCAAAGTCAGGGAAAGCTTTTTTCAGTTCACTTCTGATATCACCACAGACAGGAGCCGAGTTTGAACAACAAAAGAAAACTTTCCATAGGCAAATGTTCCCTCATATCCTCAATTGTTGGCCCAGCATGTGATGCATAGCAGCCATACAGGACAGTACAGTGGTCAATGGACTCTGAAGCCACTTACAGTGTCACCTGGCCAGTTACTTCACTTCTCTGTGCCTCTGTGTCTTTGTCTTCATTTAGGGTAAATAAGAGTACCTATTTGATAAAGTGTTGTAAGAATTAAGTGAATATATTTTAAAATCTTTAGAATATTGCCCTGGCTGGCATAGCTCAGTGGATTGAGCATGGGCCTGCAAACCAAAGGGTTGCCGGTTCGATTCCAAGTCCAGGGCACATGCCTGGGTTGCAGGCCAGGTCCCCAGTAGGGGGCATGTGAGAGGCAACCACACACTGATGTTTCTCTCCCTCTCTCTCTCCCTCTTTTCCCCTCTCTCTAAAAATAAATAAATAAAATCTTTTTAAAAAAATAAAATCTTTAGAATATTTACAGCAATGGAATGTGCCATATGAGGAGGTTGCCATTGTTTTATTAGACACTCAGAAAAATAATTGGTAAACGAATGATGTGACATAAGCAATAAAATGAATAATAAAATTGGTTTAGACAAGGGCAAGGCCAATACCACAGAACTTGGCATCGAAGACCAGAAGGGCATGGACAATGTAATCTCAGAAGCAAGTAGTGGAGGCATTTACCTGGTCCACCCAACTTTGCTAGCCTTGATACTCAGAAATCAAACCAAACAATTCAGTTTAAACTTCTTTTATTGCTTTTGTCTGGCTGTTCATGAAGAACTGTTAAATGAAACCTAGAATGTATTCCAAGTAGGCCAGGGAAAGGGAAAAAAGGAAGGAAAAGGCAGAGAGGGAAGGAAAAATTGATCCCCTCACCTAAGCTAGCTATAGTTCTTCCTACAGTTTCTTCCAAGTGCCACAGGAGCAGGGAAAGACTGTGCAAAACCAGGTGGTGCCAACAGCGCCCTGCAGTGATGCAGACCTTACTTAAAACCAAGAGAGAGGCAGACTGCCCTGCTCGGGTGAACTGCGGATCATCTCCCAGGCCCTGGCCCTGTGAGGTCTGGTGATGACTGTGTTGCTTGATGTCTTCGTCCTGTTCTTAGGGATATTAGGTTTCGTGTTTGGCCTAAATTCTGGCCACTTTTCAAACAGAAAATTATGGATGTAGGCAGCCTTTCTGTTTGCATAACCTCAGTCACAGCTTCCTCTAATGAGATGTGACACGAATTACCCAGGTTAGCTGAGTTAGGAACTAAGGGATATGGTGCGGGATGTTGAAGAAAGGCAGGACTTACCTTCTAAACTCCCCACCCCCTCCCACTCCTACTCTAGGAATTGTCCAATTTGGTTAGGACTATGTTTTCATCGTGTGTGTGTTTAGGTCGGTCTTATCTTATTTCTCCTCTCTCCTGTTTTATGTGACAATGATTGACAACCGCAAACATCATTCAAGGCTACAGCTTCTCCCACCCCCCAGCTCTGGTGTGAGCGATGTCTACAGTAGGAAAGATGGGTGTGTGGGCCCCTAATCCCTGTGCAGGAGAGGTCAGGGCAAGAAGGTCTCTTTCTTTCTCTCTCTCTCTGGGACTGACAGGTATTTAAGACCAACTCTTGTCCTTGTGGTGCACCTTGTGGGGTCTTTGAAGATCCTGCCTCCCCTTTCCCATTGGTGGGGTTTTCTCAGTGCAATTCCCTGGCAAAAGTGAGGCCTCCCTTCAAGTCATTTAAGATTCCTCTCTTGACCTAGGCCCTATACCCCAGTCTCTTCCAGGTGGGGTTCCCTTGGCCTTCATACAACATACTGGGCACCTAAGAGGAATAAAGACCAACTCTCTCAGGCAGCCATATCTGACCCAACACAAGGGGATGGAAGTTACCCCCATATCCCATGCTTCCCCCTCATTGCTGCCACCAGATGCTTCAGCCAGTCCCCTTCCCTTGAAAAAGCTCCCAGTGCCTTGACAGAAGGTTCCTCAGAGCCCCGCTCATCAGGTCTTGGCTCCCATTTCTTCCCCCCTCCTCCTTCTCCTTTGATAGCCTGGAGGACAAGGTCAACTTAGAGCTTCAGAACTCTTCTCAGGCCCTTCTTCACAAGCCCTGAGTGGATGTGGAAGGTGAGAGTGGTCGGTACCCATTGTCTCGAGATCTCCAATAAAACTGAGAAAGAGCCCTCTTTTAATATCCTGCTAAATGTACTTGAGATGACATTAAAAGAGGCTTCTACACTATCTGTTTTCTATTCTTTCTTTCCTTAATTTAAGTGATAGTTTCCCTTTGACCAGAGGAAGAATGAAAATGAACAAAAACACAGGATGTAACATTTTCTGAGTTGATTCTGTCCATCTTTTCTGGAAGGGCACTTCAGCTCACCTTCCCAGCCCTTCTCAGTTCATTGCCCTTTGCCCCTGGCCCTGGCTCACCGTGCCCTCAGGCTGCCCTCTGACCCTGGAGCTTAATTATAGCACCTACTGTACAGTGTGCCGCCAGTTACCAGGCCCCCAAGTCAAAATTTCTAATAGACCATTATTTTTGTATCCCGCCAAGGAACAAACAAAGCATCACAAATGAGTGTACTTAGTGCTAGTGAGTTATACTGAGGTAAGATGAGATGTGCATACACGTGGGCCTCAGATTGTCAAAGGGTACAGCTGCATGAATGGGCATTTCAGGACTGGGCCAAGAGTTCGAATAACACTTGAGTCTGGAATGTCAGGTTCACTCCGAGCAGAGCCCAGTGGTTGCAATGGCCAGTCCTCATATCTGTGCCTTGGACTGGTATTCTGTCAGAAGACGACCCACCCTGCCCACAGCTTGTTAGCATGCACCAGCACAGCCAGGGCCTGACCTGTGAATCAGCTATTGTCCCTGTGCCCATACACACTGTCCCCTGGTGCTGCCTTCTCCAGCATCAGGGTTGTAAACTGCTTTCTGTCTGACAGGCCATCATCCCCAATCCCCTTTTCCACCCTGCTGTTATTCATGATCAAGAACACTCAAATTTGATTTGATGCAGCTTGCTTCAGTTTTGACATTGAAGTATCAAAACCTTTGATTTTTCCAAAATATTGTTTAGTTCTTATGCATTTTTTATTTCGGGGTTTGAATGTAAACATTTTCATTGAGATGGGAAGGAAATATTCAAAACAAACAACCCTGAAACTTCACTGGCCTTGAGTGCTCTGTTCCAAGAGGCACCAATCCAAAGCAGCAGCTTCAGGGACTCTAGGACAGAAAGGTGTCTTCTCTACCCCATCTCTCTAGGGTTCATTGATACCCTATCCCAGTCCCATCCTCCCCATCTGTCCCATGGCCCTTACGCTGTTCCCCGGATGCACAGAACACCCCTCATCTACCACCCTGGCAGAAACATGTTCTCTTTAAGTCATACTCTGCTCTCTTTCAGTTATGCCTAATTTGCCATCTTCCATTTCTTTGTTCCCCTGAATCCCTGGTCCCTCAGTGCTGGACCTTGACTGCTGACCCTCAGATCTGTTCCCTGTTCTCTACCCGGCTTGGGTGGCTAGCTCCACAAGTCTCTGTTGATTGGTGACTTCAGTGCATGAAAGACACTGATGAAAGATTGGAAGAGGGTAAGAAGGGACAAGCAAGCCAATCCTTCCTGTCCCCCACTCGGCCTTGGCAGATGACTCCAGCAGTGGTCCGGTCCCACCTGATGGGTCCACAGTGTTCCAGCCTCTGGCAGGTGACCCTGGCCTCTGGCTCCAGGAAACAGCTCCTCCCTGTGTCCCTCAGGCCAAGGCTTATGTGGGCTTTGGCCACCTCACTAGCTCGTGTGGCCTTCTTCCTCTTCATCACCTGTGCTTAGCTCCCACAGACACTCAAGCAGTAGTTCCAGGGAGCCCGGAGCTGCTAAATCTAATACCATTTCCTGTGTTGAAATTCTCTTTTTTTTAAAGACAGAGATTTTTTCACTTTCCTGTTGGGCCCCATGTCCTTTCTGGATTTCCAACCTGCTGTAATCTGATAAAGTCCTCTGTGACAGGTGAGGGTGTCGTGGACTAAGTTGAGCTCTGAAATCAAATGAGTTGACTTTGGTTTTCACCTTGTCTCTGACAGTTCTAGCTGTGCTACCTTCGTCACCTTATTAAGCCTGTCTGAGCCCCAGTTTCATCACCTGTAAAAGATAGATAATAAAACTCCATTTTGCCGTTGAGACAGCCTTTGGTAACCTCCCAGCATGTTTCCTGGTGACTGCTGGGCGGGTACTCAGTAAACATTAAATCCCCTCACCTGTCCTGAAGTGGCCATGTCCTCCAAGGTATGGGTGCACATCTCCTCCAGGGAAACATGTTTGTATTATAGCAATGGGCTTCTAGAAATAAATGCTTTAGACTTAATAATTAATTTTAAATATATGAATCTCAAACACCCACAATCAAAAAGATAGTCTTGGACAAGCTGACCTTTGAAAGCCTTCAAATCTCTCTGAAGAGGTGGCTACCTACCCTGGGAGGACTGGGGAGGGCTTCTGAGCCCCCTTCTTGTCGCTATTAGCTGGAAGGAGGTGCTGATGCTGGTATGAAAAATGATCCTGCTCCCCCCCACCCCCCCACCCCCACCGTGAGGGTGGAATGTGTGGGGCTCAAATGTGTGGGAGTCTGGCCCAGGGTTATTTTTGTTTCCATTAACATTCTCTTCTATATGTATTTTAACCTTAATCAATTGCATATGTTTTTGTTTTATTTGCACTTAGTTCATCAAAGTGTCCCTTATGGTCTGAACTATGCCATGAGGCCTTAAGCTCTCCAGTGAAATGCTCATTAATACCCCTGGGAAACAGGAAGTTGCATTTAGTCAAATATAAATAAAGTCAGCTCCCAGGGGCTTTGCCCTGGCCGGGGTCAGGAAGGAGACGGTGACTTCTCTGTTGATCTGATCCATTACTCCCTCTCAAACTGCACAGAGGAAGGAGGAAGAAATTCCCAACCCTCAGGACAAAAAAGTGCTTCGAAAATGCATCTGTCCTTTGTTCAACACCATTATGTAGTGAAGCGGGGTTTTATAAAGGAAAGGGATTCTATTGATTTGGCCAAATAATTGGGCGTCATTCCAGATTTATTTCCACCCCCGAATAGTTTGAAACCAGGCAGTGCAGGCAGGAAGTGAGAAACAGGAGGGAAGGTTTGGAAGCCTAAGCTACCTCGCCAAAGATGCTTGCAAGTCATGCTATTCAGCCTTCCATCTTTCCCTGCCGCTCCCTTTCCTCTCACCCTCTCACTAACTCTCGGACTGCACATGTGGAACCAATTACCAACAAAGCCCGATTGTTATGTATTTGGAATTTCCCACATCAACTTGATGCTTTCTTTAACTACCTCTTAATGTGTGTCTGCACTGGGTGATCAGACCCACGTTTCCAGCCTGCCCGCCCCCGCCCACCCCCACCCACCCTTACCCGCCTCCTAAGAGTCTTTTTCCTGATTCATTTTATAGTGGTATAAAATCCCACTCCTTCCCTTCACACCCACCCCCACTTCCTATTAGATTCTTTGAATAAACAGAACGTTCTTTTCCATCATTTTCAATAAACTGGCCTGTAGAGAGTAAATATAAGCTGGTTCCCAAAGCATGAGAGTGATATCAGGTTAACACCCAAAAAGCATGGGAAGATTACAAAGGAAATGGCATCTCTTTCATAAAACCCCGAATGGACTAGAGCAGCGGATGTAGAAATATGTTTAAAAGAAAACTAAAATACCTCCAATCCTGGAAGCCCCTTACTTGTTTTTCTTTAGAGTAATTTTCTCTGCTACAGAAATAAGCAGCTTTAGGGGGGAGTAGAGATGGGGGAGGGGAAAGTAAACAGTATATCAGTTACACAGTATTACAGAAAAGTTAAAATCGAGGCCATGTGTACCTTAAGACAACCTGAGGACATTGTCTGATACAGAATTATACAATAAGATTAGAAAATAATAGGCAAATGTGATGGATGCATATGAGCTTGGACCCCCTTTTGCAGAGCCTCGTAAAATCAAACAGAACTTCTTCATGTTTCCTGGCACACATAAAAATAAATGTTCTATAACAGACATTTAAATGAGGAGGTGCCAAATGGGAGTAGATTTGAGTTGATTCATCTGAACCACATGATACAAACATACCCTCCCGCCTCTCACACTTTTTCTCTGTGGACTGCACTCACATATATAATTAAATTGTATGCCTACATTTATTTTCTACGTGTTGGGAAGCAGAAGGAACAAAAGCAAATATGCATATCTGCCACTCATATGTATAATTTACGACTGAGGAGAGGAGCCCCCCCAAGTCCCCAGTGTGCTATGTCACTGGTCTTCAAATATTTTTTCCCGTGTTGGGCAGAGAGTGAAATCAGAAAGCAGGATCTCACCGTAATCTCCACACCAGATGGTGATGTTCCAAATAGTCTTTTTAAGGTGAACATGTGACCTACTGTACAGCCGAGGGGCTCCGGCGTCACGTGACGCAATGAATAATACGTCTGATAGAGCTTTGACTAGACAACTGACCTGGTTACCATCTGTAGCCACGAGAAACAAAGTTGACATTTCTGGATCGCTCTCCCCAGAAGCTTCGCCTGCCCGCTTCTGGGACGTGCAGCCTCCCAGAGGTACTGACACACAGGGACGGGCAGGAGGGAGCTGAAACTCAACTTGCAGAACTGGGGCTACTTTTCCTCCCCATCCCCCCACCTCCTGACAAACCACATCTTGACTCATATGGTTGAAAGAAAACTCTTTCAGTTATTTGATATTTGGGAAACCTCCAGGAGACCATAACTTTGTTTTGAGGAAGCCTCTGTCTCTCCCTTTGCTGGGAACGCTTGCGTGCGTGCACACACACCCAGACACACACTCACTCACACACTCACACACAGCTCTACACCATGGTGGTTCAGGCTGCAGTGGCTCCGAATAGATCCCAAAGACTTTTACTGAAAATTCCTTATGGATCTTTGAGAAGACGCAGCGTGGAGAGGGTAAGCGACGTGGCGGGCTGTTCGTTTTCACCCAGCAATTGCTCCAAAGAAAGGGAGCCATTTGATTTTGTTGTACTGTACGTAGCATCCTTCTGCTACTCCAGTGTTCCTGAAAAATTCAAATTGCTGGGACTATAGAATCTAAGTCACACGTTATTTTTTTCTTAACTGATAATGATGAGAAATTTGAAATAGAAATTTTTGTCTGCTGTGCATGTGGCGGCGGGGGCGGGGGGGTTAGAGATGCAAAATGGAAAAGATTGGGGTAGGGGCTGTCCCCTGCGATGGATATGGAAGATGGGAGTGCTTGTGGAGGAAAGCACCTGGGCTGCAGGGGCTGTGAAACCTGTTTTCTTCTCTGTTTAGTGAAACAGATCCATTAGTGCAGCAGGCTGCAAATTTCCTCTCTGGGTGACAGTGTCTTTAAAGGAGGTGATGATGACGTTAAGTAGCTCTGATGCCTTGAAATTTAAATTGTACAGCCGGTTGATTAAACCCCCCTGTTTTGTCGTTGTTGTTGTTTCAAATACCTTGTTATCATTTTGGTTTATTTTTTTACTACTATGGATTTTAGCTCAAAATTACGCTGTTAATTTCTGAAAGCATGCTTACTTTGCGGTAGCCTCTGGCAGAGAAGACCCTGTTAAACAATACCAAGGATTTGCCCTTCTCTAGAGTGACTGCTGCTGTTCGGGATGTGACTGCAGTTAATGCAAAGCTGGTTGTTCTCAACACGGTGGGCTCGTTTGTGTGGGAGCAGGGCCTCTACCCACACAAGGGTGGGGGTGGCGGTGGGTCCCAGAAACCCCCACAGCCCCTGTTTGAATCATGGCAGCCCATCCATGAGCTGTGGACACCTACTTAGAGGGCTTAGGTTAAGGTGTGATTTGATAACAATAAGGCCAGGCCCTCTCTTGATAGATAGCAACCTGCCACATCTTATAAAGGGGAAGAGTGTTTAATTCAAGTGGCTTTTTCTGGTTTGTATACTTACTACTCAGTGAATTGTAAATTTAAGGAAAATATAATTAAAGCTTTAAAAATATGAAGGGCTATCTAGGCTTCTAAGGCAGGGGATGATTTCCTGACGTTTGATGAGTTATATGTTTTCTGCCATTTGAGTAATAATGAAAAAATTCAATTTCTGCTCTGGTTGTATGTGGGTCTTTATTTTGAAACATCTTTCTTCTGCTCAATACCAGGGTCATTAACTCATATGTATTCAGTCCCTACTGTGTGCTGGTGTTTATACCAGGAGCTTTAGAGCATAGGACCAACAGCTATTGGGAAAGTTACAAATTTCTCAGGTTTGTGTTGATGTGGTTTTAGGCTTTGGGGAAAATGCTTGACCTGCATGGTAACTAAGGTTACTTACCATGTTCTGTTCATAATACTTGCTTGGACACGTGAGCTGCATCCACTGGAGTCGTACCACATGGCAATACTAATGAGAGAGTTATCCTACGTATGGGCACAAAAAATTTCACAGTGACCTGGTGACCTCTACATAACCATTATAATCTCCAGCTGGATGTCAAATAAATCAAGATGTGTGCAGTTGCCATTTCTCTTTCATCGTTCACCAATTTTAGAAAAACTGACACTATATGAACACAGTGTCATATATAAAACATGTCAGTTGTGCCTGTGTTGACATAGATTTACGTTTAAAACATGAAGACCTCGTTTCTGCCCTCAGGCACATGCCAGTGTTGCCCAGGGCTTAGGAGTCTGATCTGAAAGCTTTTGGGCCCTTAAGAGAATCATGCCCGTCATTGGAGCATCAGGCCTGCCATTACCGACCCTGTAGATGGGCCGGGACACTAGGAACGCTACTCGCCAGGATCGTGCCCTTGCACTCCTCCGGCCCACCATCTCGCCCTGCACCACGAGGGAGGGTGAGCCTAATTAGAATATATGATGCTGTGTCGACTCCAGTGGGATGTTCTACACTGCTGCTGATTTTATGACAATTTTCAGGATCACAGTCATGTGTTTGTATGACAGGAGGGCAGGAAAGGTGAGAAGCAGCATCTGCTTTAAGGGCAGGCATTGAGGACCAGCACTCTGTTCTGGGGACTCCCTCAGTTCAAAGCAGCAACAGCTTTCTCAGTTACATCAGTGTCCGGGAGGGTGCCTGTTGTCGGAGTTGTCTGTGAGGTTGGGTGGCGCCAAAGCCTCGGGCGTCTGTACCACCTGCAGAGCAACGCACATTCTCACCCACTGCCTTGCTTGACCGTTGTGAGTTAAGAACAGGGCTATGACGGTTGACCTGTTTGTACAGGGGAACCGAGGCAGGGAGAGATTGAATCTTCTTCTGTCCAAGGGCATACAGTCAGTGACAGAGCAGGGCCTGCCATTGAGCCCGAGTTCCATCGCCTGTGCTCCCTGGGGAGCTCCGACACTGCAGCCTGGCCCTGAGAAACGCACTACAGCCACCCTGCCAGCAGAACCTCGATGAAAGGCAATATGGAAGACTTACCTAAGGCAGGGATGCCAACACCAGGAGAACAGCTAATGATTTCTAGGGCTCTGACAGTCGTGTGCCCTGAGGTGTCCAGGATGAAACGATTGTTTCTGTTTTCCAACTGCCTAGAAATTGAGTTGAAAGAAAAGAGCACCTTTTTAGCTGCGCTACCTAGATATTCAAATACTGATTACAGAAACCCTTGCTCAGCCTGGGAGGCCAGGCTTCTTGTTCTTACATTTTCACAGACTTCTATGAGCCCATCACCATGCCAGGCAGGGTGGAAAAAATAAAAGAAGTATAAGATGCCATGTTTGGTGAAATAGGAGAGATTAGGGTTACAGGTTTATATAAATGAAACGATTTTAAGTTAATATAATAGGGCTTTAGTTCCTCTATATCAGTGATGAAGACAATCCAGGCACCACAGGGAGCAGATAGATGGGGGGGAAAGGTTCGCAGCCACACTGTCCTGAACTGTTTACTGTGTGGCCTTGACAAAGTGACCCAGGCTTTCTCAGCCTGGGTTTCTTCATCTGAATGAATAAATATTTATTTTCTTTGTTAAGGATTAAAGATAACAGTATGTAAGGACCTACCACAATACCTGGTGTACAGAAGGCAATCATTGATGATAGGCATAGTTTTTTTTTGTTTAAGTTTGCCTATCTTTGAGTGGAGAAACACTTGACTTGTATTTTCAATAACCAATGGCCCTTTATATACACTCTTAGTCACACCTAACTGTCCCCCAGAGAGGTCCTTGAGGGATATTCACCCAAAAGAGCCAGAACAGTAGTACTTCCGGCAATAACGTCTCTTTTAGGGACTCCCAATTTTATGGAAGACAAAGTCTTTCAAATTCTTTGCACACCAAGGCCAATAATTAAACCTACTCCAGCCTATTACTTTCATAAGGTCTCTTCCCTCTAAAGATGGGTGTTTTTGCTCCAGAGGTGAAAATGAGCTTCATGGAAAAGTCTAATGAATGTAAGAATGTAACACATAAATGAGTTAAGGAAAAAGCTAACATGGTCATTTTTTTTTTCTGGGAGTTTGCCTTGGGGCACAAGGGAATATTTTATTAAATTACTGTGGCCCTATAATGTGAGGAAATAGTTTCATGTTGGAAATCACTGTTAGAGGACCAAAACCAAAGAACAAGGGTGCGAAGCTTTATGTGGCCCAGCCTGTGTTGCTTTAGCACATGCATTTATCCAGGGAGCTCATCTCCCCATTGTTTCATCCTGTCTACCGACCAGACCCACACACCCTAGACTGGACCTGACATCCTTGCTCTCTCAAATGTCTCAGCCCCTCAAATTCAATAATATACCCTAAACGGAATTCATTATCTCTCCCACAGTCCTGCTCCTTCCCCAACTCCACCAGCTACCCAAACACCTGAACTAGAACCCAGGCACCTTCCCTGCCTCCGACCTGGCAGTGGTCTCCGCTGCCGAGTCAGTGACCATGCGCTGCCAGCTCTAGCTCCGGAATCTCTCTCACACCCAACTGCTCCTCTCTGTCCCTGGTACAGGCCCCCATCATGTTTCACTTTTTAACAGTCACCAGTCTGGTTCTCCCCCACTCCACACTCTATGTTGGCAGACAATGTGATCTTTCTAGAACAGCGATTTTCAACCGTTGTGCTACAAGAGGCACACTGGTGTGCGGCAAAAATTTTTAAAATGTGCAATACCTGACTGATAAGTCAGATGCACTGACCCCTTTTCCCTTCAATTGTCAAATTTAAAAAATGACAACAGCCAACACAATAGCCATCCCACGAGAATGAACCAAAATTATAAGTATTTTTTGTCAAACTGGCAAAAAATATGTTTTTTGGCATATGCAGATTTTTAGTAATTACTTCATATGTGCCATCGGGTGAAAAAGTCTGGAAACCACTGTTCTAAAACATAACCTCACTTGTGTCACTTTACCTGCTTAAACCCCTAAGTGGTTGCCTGCCTTCAGGTAAGTGCAAATGTCATTACAAGGCCGGCCCTTCATAATCCAGATCCCACTCCCCTCTCCAGCCTCATCTCTCCGCACACCTTACCTGGGTACGTGAAACTCAACTGTACTGAATACGTGTGAAGTTCCTCCAAACTGCCATGCTCTCCCTTGCCTCAGGGCCTTTGCACATGCTTTTGCCTTATTAACACACACTGCCTTCTTAACTTCCTGTTCACACCCTTTGCTCTAAACCTGACATTCTGTGGGAAGCTTTTCCAGGTACCCCGTCCGCTCCTCAAGTCTGAAAGCGTGTTCTTCCCTCTGGCGCCTACATCCCCCTGATAAGAGCACAAATCGCATTGCATGGCATCCTGTTGTCTCCGTCCTGCTCCCCTCATGTCGCTCCTCCACGTGACGACAGGCCCCTTGAGGGCAGGGAGCAAGCACATCGTGGACCCTGCTCGTCGTAGCAGGGGTGTTACAGACGCTCACTAGATGAGAACAGGAAAGAGATCCCAGAGTTCTCACAAGCTCCCCTCAGTGAGAAAACGTGGGAGGAGGATCAGAATTAACATATTAACAGGCACAGCCTCCCTTCTTATGTTAACTTACCACAAGCCTCCTTATTGTTGGTGGAAAATGTGTTCACTCTCACGTCAATACAAACAGGCAAAGGATGCTGTTCTCCTATTTGTTCTGAACTCTAGGACCATCCCATAAATCTTATAGTCGTACAAAGTGTGTGTGTGTGAACAAATGGCCAGACTCAGATGATACATCTCTTCAGATTAATGTAAATTTGACATTTTGTTGAAAAAAAAAAAGTAGCAAGAAAGCATTCTCTCTTTTACCACAATTATTTGAATATTTAACTGAAAGGAATTTTTTGTCTTGGAAAGGCTGAAATGGTGTGATATTTCTGGGAGTGGTATTTTTAACACCGTATAAATTAAACCTTTTTGCACCCACATTATTCATTGTTTGATGTGTTACTCCAGGTTGACCTATTGCCAGTCTATCATTTTGCAAACCATTACATTATCACAGCTGCTAAGCTGCATAACTTAAGAATTCAGAATACAACAGAGCCTCTATAGTCAAGTGTGTGGTGCTTACATTCTGAATGTAATCATGCAGGGAAGTGTAAGACTTACCAGAAACACACACAGCAGACGGCTTTTAGTGGATATTTATTACCATTGAAAGCAGACAGCCAAGAAGCTGTTCAGACAGATCAGGGTAATCACACATATTATTATCTAACCCCCTCATCCTGCATATGGCTTTGTTTCTTCTATAAATATACACCTCTCTGGAGAAGAAAGAACATGGAATCTCAGGGACTCCAGGCCTCTGGTTCACAGGCTGTGCTGAAGATCATTTTGCCCATGTTGCTTAATCTCGTACGATTTTAAATGACCTCAGCCTGGTTAACCAACATCGATTTTATTTCTGATGGCAGCTTATGTCAAATTAAACCAATGACTTAGTCATCTTGGCCGGAATGAGATTGTGTGGTAGAAAGGCTGTTCCCACCGGTTCCACTCCTGAGTTTTACTCCTCACGCTGGTGCGGAGAGCAGGACTGGAAATCTCTCTCCCAAAGGTCAGGAGCCCCAGAGCAGCACTGTCCTGCACCGAACGGTGGCTGTCAAGCTGAGCAGGAGACCAGATGGTGGTTTCTCTATTTAGATGACTCGTCCCCAAGTTCTAACTCCTTCCTGGGACTCTCACTGGTGTCATTGGTCAAATTCCATGACTCACCCTAAAGCAGTGTTTCTCGTCCTTGCTTTACATTAGAAGCATCTGAGAAGCTCTAATAATCCCGATGCCCAGGCTGTCCACCAGATCAATGCATATTAGAATCTCTGGAGAGGGGACCCACACATCAGTATCTAAGCCCCCAGCTGATTCTAATGTGTAGCCCAAGGTAAGATTATTGGGCACCATGCTAGCCTGATCTTAAGATTAGCTAGTTTCTGTGTTTCCTTGTGTCTTTACATGAAAAGGAAATAAATGAGTTGATTGTGTTGAATATTTAGTCAAAAGCATTATTCCCAACAGGAGAAAAAACAGTTAAGCCCCTTGCAAGTTGGGTCCATATTCCTGGGACATCTTACACAGGGATGAGCACTTTGAGGTCACTTTCTGGATAATTAAAGCAGCCTTCTGAAGTCAAAGAGACTAGTATTGTGCAGGACTTCCAGGCAATTTGAGTTCAGAAACCCCCAGCCCAATGCCTCCTTCACAGTTCTTCTCCATTGGAGCATAGAAAAGCCCCTTCCAGGTTTCCCAACTTGCCATCTTGCAGCTATGGTCACAAAACCAGTCATGTATTCTCAGAACACTTTCTATAGGTGTTTTGAAGTCAGATCTCTTATAAATTGCTCTGGCAGAATGAATACTACCCACCTGTGTAACATAAGAGTTTCTTTGAACACACAGTTGAAAACAATCTACTTTTGCTCGTATTGATCCATCAATACACCTCTGAGAACAATATTATTTTATGTGTAGGAAACAATATAGAGGAAACTATGGCAATAGATCTTTGTTTTCTAATGTGGGAGTGGATGAACCACATCTGTGGATTTTTTCATTCTTTTTTCTTTTCTTTTCTAGTAACTTAATAACCAACCACTTCAAAGGATGTGGTCAATTTTTCTACTATTCCCCAGGGCCTAGAACAGTGCCTGGCATGTATAGAGGGTGAATAAATATTTATTGACCGAATGTGAGTAGATGAATAAAAAGAATGTCTTTGAAGGGGGGAAGGGTGTGGGTGGAGGTAGAAGAAGGGATAAAGGGGATAAATGGTAATGGAAATAAAATACAATAAAAAATAAAATGGAATACATTTTTTAAAAGAATGTCTTCATGGTCATAAACTCAGCCTTTTCATCAGACAGAACTGTCACCCCAAGGACAGGGTGGCCGAGTGCCTGCTGTCCTTACCCAGATGGATACTTGTGTCATGGTCACTCCCAACACAGTGACATTTTGAGATGCTAGTTTTTCTTGTTTTTAATTTATAGTTTTTATTAAAGTAAACTTGGCATTCAATATATTTGTTTCAGTGAACAACATAATACGTTAACACTTATATACCTCACAATGTGAGGAAGGCAGTTCTCTGCAGAGAACTTGATCCTGAGGAACCTGAAATCTGACTACACAGATCACACTTTCCAGAGTGTGAGCAGTGCTTTCCTTCCCAGTCAGGATCAGTGTGGGTATTTTCCTCCACTACTTACCGACTTTTCTCAAAAATGTCAAGGTCACATTTCCATGTGGATAGATTTCTTTTAAATGCTTGCTTTTGCCTCTCAATTGGAACATTAATCAGGAAAACCAATAAGACTTATGAGTACATTGACTATTTCTGGAAAATGTGTTCTGAGTTCAATCAGACAAAATCAGTTTCAGAACATAAATACCATGGAGAATATAATATCTAGAACCAAACACCCTATTTATTAATTCCACAAATTTTTATTTAGTACCTACTACGTGCCAGGCAGTGTTCTAGGGCCAAGGAATGCAGTGAAGTATCTGCTTTCATGTTAAGTGCTAATAAGGTCTCCAAAGAAAAATATAGCAAGATAAGGAGCAAGGGGAGATGGGGTGTGCCGTGTTTTCATATAATGTAATTCTCTGTTAAGATGGTGTTTGAGGAAAGACATGAAGGAGTAAGGAAGAAAGCCAAGTAGTCATCTGGTGAAAGAACACTCCAGACAGAGGAAACCACAAGTGCAAAAGGTGTGATGCTAGAGTGCACTTGATAGATGTGAGAAATAGCGAGGGGGCAGCCAGAGCTGGAGCATCGTGAAGGGGATGGGGTATATGGGGAGGGGCAGCAGTCAGGGAAGTGTTAGAAGCCCAGATGCCAGAGGGCTGTGTGGGCCATGATAGGGACATCGGGGTTTTACTCTGAGTGAGACAAAAGAACACCAGTGGTTGGGGGCAAAAGGATGATAATAGCTGACATTTTTTAAAGGAGTCACTATGGCCACTAGGCTGGCAGAGAAATGGGCGAAAGCAGGGTGACTCATTAGGTCATTAGTGTAATAATTGTGATGAGAGATGATGATGGTTTAGACCAGATGATGCTCTGGAGGTGGTAAGAAATGATTGGAGAGAAGATAGAGCTGACAGGATTGGCTGATGGGCTGGAGGGAGGTGCATGGTGAGAGAGGAAGAGAGGAGTCAAAAATGACTCCTGGGAAGCTGTGGACTGGAGCTGACACTGAGATGGCGAACGCTGCAGGAAGAGCTGGCTGGTGATGGTACTGGGGACAGTGGAGATTAAGAACTCTGTTTGGATTGTGATTAAAAATTCCAATGGAGGACGTTAAAAGTATACATTTTGTGTTTAGGCAAGACGCCTGGACTGGGGATATGAATGTGGACATTATTGGGGGTGTGCTGGAGCTGGCTTCTCCAGGTTCTCAAGAGCTGATCACGTGCATCTCTTCACAACTCCACATTCAGTGATGATGCAGGGGTAGCTTGAAATGGGCGCTGGTGGGGGAATTTACACCATGGAAATTGGCAAACACTGTAAGTCAGGGCTTTTTTCTTTCTAGAGAGTTGATAGGCAAACATTTATCAGTACACCACTGAAGGATGGTGTTTAAAGGCACAGGACTCAGCAACATTACCTGTAGAACATGTGTAGATGGGAACAAGGGGATGTTACAGGACTGGACCCAAGGCCACTCTAAAGTTTAGAGTTCAGTTCCTTGGGGAGCAATCAGCAAAGCAGACAAATAAGGAGTAACCACTGAGGTAAAAAGAAAATTGAGAAATTCTCAGAAGGAATGTTGCCAATGGTCAAGGAAGATAAAAACTAAAAGCATCTTACTCTTATAAAAAAGTTTGTGTGCACACTGCATGCATCAGAATCGCCCTGGTGTTCTCTAAACATCCAGATGCGTGGTCTCCACCCCAGACATACTGAGTCTCAACTTCTAGGGCACACGATGTGGATGGAACTTTGAGAAACAGTATCTGAAGTATAGTTTTCCAGAAAAATTGGCACCAGTCAGGTAGAGAGAACAGTACAGAATAGGGAGGGGCAATGATGCAGACAGGAAAAGAGAGCACCAGTAGGACCGCTGTCACTCAACCTCAGGTCAGTCCTGGACAGAGCAAGTGGAGGCCACAGTGGGAATGATGGGTGAAGGTCGTGACAACCAAGGCCACCGGTGAACCTTCCTCCCTATGACACCCTGGAAACATAGTGTTCCTGTTTCCTGTGGGACCCCCTTAAACTACTATATCAGAAAAGTGGAACTGCAATTGTCCCTTAGAGCTTGTCCAGCCAAGGGAACAAAAGGCAAGAGAGAAGGTGAAAGACAGATTTCAGTATCTTAGGTTGGTCACCTGCATCAAAGCCAGCAATTCACTCCTAAATCTTGCCTTTCCTAACATGAATCTGAAGAAAACTTCTTTTATTTTGTTTTCTTTGCCTCTGAAAAAGTTGTTTTTAATATTTTATTTATTGATTTCAGAGAGAGAGAGAGACATCAATCTGTTGTTCTACCCATTCATACATTCATTGGTTGATACTTATATGTGCCCTGATGGGTGATCGAACTCACGACCTTGGTGTATCGGGACGTCACTCTAACCAACTGAGCTACCCGGCCAGGGCTGCCTCTGAAATTTTTTTTTAAATGAGTTGATATTATAATGTGTCAGGACTTCATAACCTAGCTGAGTCCAATAATTTATTTAAAAAGCATAATTATGGTTGGGCCAACCACCAAATGCCAGAAATGAGCAAGTCCTAATTTGAACTCTGAATTTAGGGACTCAGGACTAGTCTGTGAAAGCAAATGGATTTGCACTGAGCTTGAAGAAATCATGTCTTTGATAGCAGGTCCTATCTCATTGGGTCTTCATGGCATTTGTGCAGAAGGAAATCTTGCTTTCATCTGCCGGTTGAGGCTCAAGGAAAGTAACAACAGCCTTTAGCAGTTTGAACATAGTCCTCTATGTAGATCCCACCAGTATTTGGGGAAATAGAGAATATTTACCCAGGTATAGCATACATAGTTCCTTTCTTCAGCCCCTTTTCATTTCCTTTTAGGTAAGAAGGTGCCTCTGGCACATCAAACTCAAATGAGTGAAACAGTAGTTTTAACAGAAGCCATGTTGTGGGTCCCTCCCACAATTCTGGGCTGGTGTTGGTGAATGAGCCTATTTCGTTCCCAAAGCACAATCCGTTCAGATAAGCTTCACCGTCAGTGCTCTGAGAAAGCTATTCTTCTGCACATGTGCAGTGACATGCTTGCTTTTGCACTGCTGTGGTGCATGGCCAGGTCCACCCACAGAGGCAGCAGTGTGGGTGCCAGGTTCTGGAAACCCTCTCATTAAGATGTCAACCCAGTATTTAAGGAGACGGAAAAGAGAGGGAACCCCCTCATCCTGCTGGGCCCCAGCTCTGGGTTTTCAAGTAGTAGAACCCTTAGGGAGAGGAGCTACCAAAGAAAGACAAAATCCTCTGGAAACACACAAGGGTACCTGTAGACTTGAAATCAGTAGCACAGAGTGATATGCTGACACCTTCACCACTACTGACAGTTATGCAGTCCCTCCTGAGGACCAGTAAGAGCCAGGCTCCCCAGGCCATGTGCCATCCATTCAACATCATTTCTGGGGGCAGTATCCCATATCTCGTGGCATTTAGTTCAACCACTGAAGCCATTCACAGATCATCTTAATTTTCTTTTATTTCTAGTACAATCCTGGACATGTGTTCCGTGGTCCCCTCTGGGTAATAGTGGACCAATATGCCTACCGGCAAACAAACAAAATTATCTTCAGGATGCTCTGACTTCTTTTTCCCTTCAGTGAATTGGTCTTAAGGTAGCCTGAAAGAAACATGTGTAATGTGTATCAGAACAGGGCCGGTGTAGGGCAAGACTTTTCTGCTCCTTCCAAGATCTACCCATCAGAAACAGGCAATTTTCAAAAACTTATATCTATCGAGAACCTAATCCTTCATCTTAATCCTGGCTGCTTCTATTCATTCTAGTTGTCTCATAAAATAGGGCCCCGGACACGCATTTGAGCTCAAATGTGTTCGGGAGCCACACTGGTCAAATACGTGTAGGACAGCGAGGAAAGAGGCGCTTTGCAGACTGGAGGGCTCATGCCCTAGCAACTGAAGTCTGCCACTCCTCGGTCTTGCCACCAGGAAACTGGGACTGGTGTTTCTGGAAATTCAGACTTTAAAAAAGTCTTCATGCAGTTTTCTTATAATAATATAGATGAGGGAGTTGAAATATCTCAATATTGATATGCTGTCTACTATTCCAAGCTGAGAGAAGAGCATTGCATAGCAAACAAAATACACATGCAGACCGCATCTGGCCCACAAGATGCCGCTTTTCAACTTCTACAACCAAGTGAGTGTTGTCCCACCCCAAGTAACTATGTTGTAGACCCTCTCTCCAGTCTTGAATTTCATGAGGAGATATGTCAAGACAAAAAAACTAATTTCAAATAGATCCTCAGGCCTTCCAGTTGGCATATAATCCTACTGCTAAATCAAAATATTAAAAACAAAACTCGTTTGATAGGTCACATGCAAATTCTAAATTACATTTAAATAAATTGAATGCATGTCTTCCAGCTATGGGGAATAGGAAGACAGCATCCCCTTTACTTTTTTTTAAATTAATTATTTTTTTATTCTCACCCAAGGATTTTTTTTTTTATTGCTTTGAGAGAGAGAGAGAGAGAGAAAGAGAGAGAGAGAGAGAGAGAGAGAGAGAGAGAGACAAACATCAAGGTGAGAAACATTGATTGATTGCCTTCTCATTCACACCCTGATTGGGGATCAACCTTTCAGTCCACAGGATGATACACCAACCAACTGGGCCACACTGGCCAGGGCTGTTTGCGTAGAGCATGCTTTTGTTACCTAGCAAGGGGAATAAAACTTAAGAAGCAATTAAACCTACAGTCTAATCATCACCTGATAAGGCAGATTAGCATCAGCCACATTGTTTTGCTTTTGGCATATGTTCTGTCATGTTAAAGTGGACCATAGCAAACAATTTCATCCAATGAAGCAATCACTCCACAGCCTAGAGGTCTAGTTTGCTACTAAATCAGATTTATAAACCAGCAGCATGTGGTCCTATTCAAAACCAGAGGTAGCATGAGAACGAAAATGAGGTTCTTTTATAATCAAGGTGGTTGGCTGGTAACAGCTGAACGAAAACCTTTCCATTCTAAATCATCTGTGTGTTCGACAGAGGAGAATCCTGGGGCCTCAGCCAAGTCCTTGAGCAAGAATCTGAATGGATTCACAGCTCTTTTTCTGATGAAAACATTGGTTCTATCCATAGGAACTTCTGATCTTAGGATGTCAAGGTGAAATGGCCCTCCAACTGGGGAACAATACAAGTCATACTTCTCAACAGTCCCTTCTGAACAGCAGCCTTCACTTGCCATATCCACAGCAGGGATATACATCTTTCATTTTAATCTTAGAATATTTTTACTTCTGCCTCTTGAGGAACAAGGCAACTGAAATGACTGTCTTCCGGTACTTAGTCAAAACCTCCTAGGGATATCAGATACCCAGGAAAAGCAGATCAATGGACCTGTTAGCTATTCATTACTTTGCCCCCTTTATTCTATAGCCTTTTGAAGTTAAATAATCAAATATCAATATACCTGGACCATTTTTTCTCAACTCCCTGCCGAGATTATTTTATTGAGTTAAGATTTAATTCATCTTTATTGAGGGCTGATGTTCAGTATTCTTGTTTTAGACATGCAGCAGCCTATTCTGGGCCTGAACTGGGGCCAAGTGGCCCAGGTATCGGGCAGGACATGGAGTAGGGTAGGCAAGATTTGCAGAATATGAAACCCAGGCAAGAGGTGGGAGACTGCAGGTGGCAGCGATCTGTAAAACAAGCCCCACCGGCAGGGGAATGGGTCATGCATCTGAAAATGTTAGATGGAGCTGGAAAGATCTGGAATGAAACAGCCAGATGGGGAACAGAGAAATCAGAGAAGTAGATTCAAAGCAAAAGGAATAAGGCAGTGTCTCCAGGAATGGTATGAACCCTTGGAAAGCTGCAGGGATGTCTGGGCACAGCCTGGGCTGTGGGCAGGGAGGGTGGGTAAGGCACCACCTGGCTCAGAAAGCCAACAAAACCTCGTTAAAAATACTTCTGAAGCTCTTTAAAAATTTCAGCTAGAGATATTCTTCCTTATGTTTTTTTAATATCCCTTATATAAACTTCACCCTGTTAATTCCTTTTAGGAGATAATAAGAAATATGTGATTCAACCTGATTACCTCTTTTTTCTTTCTACCTTTGCTACCGGGAACTCAGAGCTTACGGTTGTGGTCCAGTTGGCTCATTCTAGACACCTCTTCACCTTCCTCTCATCCTTTTAAGTAGCTCTTTTCCTTTTTCTATTTTCTATTATCCTTAATTTCCTAGTTTATACCCTTATTATCCAAGTACATATTCATGTGTATATATATTTTTAAAGATTTTATTTATTTTTAGACAGAAAGGAAGGGAGGGAGAAAGAGAGGGAGAGAAACATCAGTGTGTGGTTGCCTCTCACGTGCCCCCTACTGGGGACCTGGCCCACAACCCAGGCGTGTGCCCTGACTGGGAATTGAACCGGCGACCCTTTGGTTCACGGGCCAGCACTCAGTCTACTGAGCCACGCCAGCCAGGGCTCATGTGTATGTATATATTTTGCATGCCTGCCAAGCAGCATGAACTCCTGTAACTTTCTCTCCTGTTTGTGTTAGTTTCTGTAAGGGAAACTAACACAATGGAAATGTAGTTCATTGAGAGTAAAAAAAAAAAAATAGAACAAAGGATGCTACTTCCCTTCTCTTGGCAGAACTAATGATCCCAACAGATGTATCAAAAATGCTTCACAGTAAGCTGAGACATGAGAACGTGTTACTCTGGACAAGGTGCTGCTTTTCCGCAGATGAGAATAAATTTATCTGGAATGTTCAGCCCTGATGAACAGAGCCACTCCATTTCACCCCATTGTATGGGCTATGTGTCCTCGGTGACATAGTGCAGCTCCTGGTGGCAGCTGAAAGAGTGTTCCTGGGAAGAACAGAGAATACACAATAAAGGGGATCCCCAGTGGAGGGTCAGTGGTGGGTATTCTCATTCTGAACCCCCAGGTCTCATGCCCACCTTCCATACAAACTGCGCTGTGCCCGAGAGGCACTTTGCTATAGAGTCCTGACTCTGCTGTGCTGAGGACTGAAAAAGAGGTGGTTTCTGCTTCTCAGTTCCCACCAGGACGTTGAAAGCCTGAGTTTCATCCTTTTCACCTACATTTCTTTTTTTTTTCTTTTCCTTTCTAAGTGTTGCTGTCAGTGTGCTCCACTGTAAACTATCAGATGCACAAATAACAATAGCTTCCTGGGAAACAGTTGTGGCTACAGGCGATGGGTCGGTGCCAAGGGCAGTTGTAAAGCCAAGAAACACTGTTTTAGGGAAACCACGGCATTCAGAGAGCAGTTTCGGGATAATCGTCCAATTCCATTAGGGACTCGGGCTCGGAACCCACCACAGAAGCTGGCTCCAGCATCTCCTCCAGGGGAACTTGGAGGCCCACGTGCCCCCAGACACCTTGGTTTTCTTGTTTTATTTGTTTCGTGTCTAGGAGAGACCATTGCCGGAACCTGGTCTCTGATCTTGAAGTTCATGAAAAGAAAGATGAGAACAAAAGCTTGCAGGCAGTGAGGCTTCAATGGAGGGTCAGGTTTGCACCAAGAGGAAGAAATAGCACATCCGTGAATGTCTACTCCAGTACAGCAGCTTTCTGGGAATCTCTGACCTCAAGATGTAAGATGTCACTCTCCTAGGGTTTGTCCCCCTTGGGACTCCCAGTGCTCACTCCCTGGTTGCTAGGAGGTAAGCTGGAGAAGCTCTGGCAAAGGAAGGTCTCCTGAATGTGCTTCCTTCTGTCCTGGAGTGAATTAACTGGGTCAGCCAGGGTCAGGGAGCAAACACCAAGTGACACGCTCTCCCCCCTCCTTCCCTAGTTCACCCCCAGACACGGCCCTTGGGGGTGGGGGGGAAGGAAACACACTGACCGGACGGACATGCCAGGCCAGGGCCCCAGGGAAGGAAAGGGAAGCGCCTCCCACCTCCTCCTGTGGCTTTTCAGGCACCGTGTACTCTTCTCCCTCCACTGGCCTATCCAGATTGATCTCAGGTCCCAAGAACAAATTCAGATGCACAGGAAGTCACCAAGACCCAGGAGACCTTGACCTGATGGATGACAATGCAAAGCACACTTATTCAGTGAGCTCCTGCCTTGTGCAGGGCATTGTGCTTTGCTTGACAGTTTCTCCATTAATCCCAGACAGCTTTATGGGCAGACCCTCATGTGCATCTCTACTTTACCAAAGAGGAAAACAGAACGGGGAGAGTGAATCATTTGCCCAGGGCTGCACAGCCACCATGGGCAGACCCTGGATTTAGATCCAGGCAGCCTGAGTCCAGAGGGGACCTGGTTGAGATCTAAACTGGAGTGAGGCTCTAGGGGCCCAAGCCGCTGAGAAAAGCACCCTTGAGAGAGGAACTGGCATTGCCAGGTTCACCAAATGAAAACACAGGATGCCCAGTAAAATTTGGATTTCAAATAAACAACGAAGAGTTCTTTAATGCAAGTATGTCTCATGTTGTTTATCTGAAATTCAGGTTTTATTGGGTGTCCCATAGCCCATCTGGCAGCCCCAATCACAGGGCCACTGCCACTCCTCCGTCTCTGCGTCGTCTCCCTCTCACGTTGTCAGCCATCTCTCTGCTTTCTTTAGTCTCTCCTCCTGCGCCCTTCTGTGGGACTTCTCAGCTCAGCCCTGCACATGATCTTTAAAATCAGTTGCTAATCATCATCCACTTTTGCTTACTACCCCAAATATGCCAGTGCTTAGCAATTGTTCAGAAACTCTAAGTGGTAGCGCGTGTCCTCTAGGCCAGGAGGCGTTAGGGTACATGCACTTGGGATTCTTGCTGTCCCCACAGAAGTAGAAGCAACTGTCACAAAGAGGGGTTGGGGTGGGACATGCCATTAGAGGCCTGGGAAGACAGACTCCTCACCCCTGTCTTACCGGGGTTTTTTTTTCTGAGATATTGCTTACGTTTCCACCCAGGATTTCATTTGGACGAAGATTTCCATCACTGAAAATAAGTTATTGAAAAGCACTGTTCCAGGCTGTTAGGTTCTAAAGTCACGTGTCTTCAGTGTCAGTGTACAAAGGGATCACCTGAGGGCCTTGTCAAATCCATGTTCTGACTCCGCAGGTCCAGAGCACGGCCTGGGAATCTGCATTCCCGACAAACTCCCAGGTCATACTGCTGCTGGCGTCCCCGGAGGACCCAGTGAGTAGCAAGACTGTAAATCGTCCTAGTGGAGGTAGATGGACATAGTTTATTTTTCTTCTAGTCCTTGTTTCAGACACCATCTGTCTACCTACCTGTCACATACCCATCTAAATCTCTGGGTATTTATCTATCATCTGTCTCTATCTCTCTCTGTGTATCTGTCTATACCATATCCATACTTTATTTACCTATCACTCTCTCTATCTGTCATCTTTACCATGACTATTTCATACAAACATCTGGGCAAGATTTGTGTGACTGTCCAGGCCACTTAATGAGAAATGAAAGCCCCGTGGTGCGGGGGGCCATAAAAAAGGAAGGAACATAGCACATGGACACGTTCCTTCTGAAAAGCACGCTTTCCTTGGATACTGTGGATCTTAAAAATATAATCCACTCTGAAACCATCTCTCCCTCCTTAATGTCACACCAACGTCAAAGAGTCCCCTAGGCGTATTTTACATTTGGCAACTTTGGGTATCCTATAGACTTGAAACTTTCCTGGGCCTTAAAAAGTCTATAGCCCCTGGGCCCAAATGGGAATCTTCACGTGTTGTGCATAGTCCTAAAGAAGTTTCTGCATGGATATGGAAGCGACCATTTCCGTTCCCCTCTCTGTTTTGTACAAATATTGAATAAAGAAAGGTAGGCCTAAGACACTTTGTCTATTGTCTGATCAAATTTTTTTCCATTTTCTATCATATCTCAAATTTCCTTGTTTCCATAAGATTTAGGGCTCTTCCTTTTAAAAAAAGAAATATTGAGTGTTTGTGTTTTGGCCACAGATGATGTCAAGTGCTCCTGCCTTGGACAGAGTTAAATTTGTTTTTTCTCTTCCTTTACAGCTGTGACCTAGTTAATCGTAGGTGGGAAGCAAACTCTGAAATCATTCCACTCTCTGCTTTGCTTAGAAATCTTGCTCCCTTAAATTGTAGCATGTCTTCCTTAATAACAGGAAGTCAGGTTCCAAGATCAGCAATATTTGTGTTTTTGTGCACTGAGTTAAAGAAGAGAAAGTGTGTTGCCTGCAGTTTCCTGGTGGCGGGAAAAGGGGGAGAGGGAAGGGAGATAGACAAGAAAATAACCCAAAGATGAGTCACTTATTTCTAAAACCAGAGTCTAAACGCTCTTTGTTGAAGGCACATTGTAACCTCTGAATGTTCTGGCCTCTGGGCCACGGGGACAAAGGAGTGAGTGATTCAGGGTCTCAGGGTGGCTGCTTCATTCCTGCCTTTGGGGAACTCAAGCACCGAAGTGTCTCATCATAAGGAACCATTTTAACTTGGAAATGAATGTGTGCTGCTAAATGTTCAGGCTGTTCAAGTCCGTAAGTGGGCCCTCTTGGTGGGAAGAAAAATTTGATTCCTTTTAACAAAACGTTTTTTTTAATGCTTAATTATTTTTGGGGGGAGGGGGCAAGGAAGAGTTGGGTGGAAGGTCCTTAAGTGCTGGTTTTCCACTCTGCATGTGGAGAAGGGGTGATTTGTTAGCCCCTGCGAAGGGCCGGCTGCCCTGCTGGTTGTTCCTTCCATGATACTCAGCGGTGAATGGTAGTTCTTTAGAAGAGAGTGTCGGTGTCAAGAATGAAACTGTAAACAGTAACTACAGTGAGTGACACTTTTTCTTATATCTATTTGTCAGCCACCCTACATCCAGGAATTAAGGGGTATCGTGGGCCTAGATCAGGGGTTCTCAAAGTGTGAACCCCTTGGCTTGAATTTCAGCCTCCACTGAGGACATGTGAGAAATGCAAATGCCCAGGGCCTTATACCAGATCAACTCAGCCAAAAACTGTGGGTGAGGCCCGAGGTCTGTGTTTTAGCATGCTTTCCAGGCAATTCTAATGCTGGCTGACATGTGAGAACCGCTGGTCTAGACTCCTAGCTGGCACCATGAGTTAAAGGAGCTTGTCCGCAGGACAGCGACCTCTGTGCCGGATGATGGCACAGGTTCTTTTCCTTGGCTGTGCGTTAGAACCCCCAGGCTGCTTTGTAAAAATAGTAACACCAACCCCCTCCCCCAGACAGACAAAATTTAGTCCCCGGGGCGGGGCCCAGGTGAAAGCATTTGTAAAAGCTCCTGTTGGGCGTTGACAATCCCTGGTCGGTAGGAAAGGGTGGGCCAGGTAGGGGAGGGTTGTTAACTCAGCCGAAATGCTGATTCCTGGGAAAGGGAGCTGGCAGTCCTCAGTGCAGGGCCCAAGCAGGCCCTGCAAACTTGCCATTGAGGCAATGGAGACACCAAAGGCCACTGGTGGTTTCACTGTCATCATTGGGCACATGGGGGTGGGGAGGGGCCTCGTTTAGAGCCAGTCGGCAGTCACCAGACCCCTCCTTGCTAGTTCTGTCCAGCTACAGGTGTGAAACTGCCAACACTCATTCCTAAATGTGCTCTGATCGAGTCTGGCAGACTTCCAGGAGGCAGAGTCTGTTGGCTCAGAAGCCTGGTATCCAGTGGCTGAGGGTGTGCCAAGGACCTGCATGTCCCTAGGTATGGTTGTTTCTTCCTAAACTCAGGCTGAGCCATTGGGCTTGTGCCCTTGACCCTGCTCTGACTCTGCTTCCCCATGGAGGCTGGAGCTGCCATGGCTGTGGTCCCGACACCCTGCTCCACTCTTGCTAACCCTGCTTCTAGTAAGGAGCCCTTCTTCAGATCAGAAGGGACCCTTATCCCTCCCTGATGGCTATCTGTGTCCTGGTGCCTGACCTTGACTCACACCCTCTAACCAACGTTCAGGATAATTTAAATGGGGGCACAGCCAGTGTGATTTGCTCAGTGGCACCCCCCACACCAACCCTCCTTCCCTGCCCTTCACCCTCAGCCTGCCTCACCACCAGGGGCCCCTGGTCACAACAAACAGAGTGGTCACTGCTGAATGTCTAGGAGGAGGGAAGTGTGAGGGCCATGCAGGGTGCCTTGGCCCCAACTATGTGAGTTGGAGGCCAGAGCTGGACTTCAGTCCTGGCCTGGGAATGAGAGCACAGATTGAGGAGTATAGTGAATGTGGGGTCAGCTGAGGCTCCTGCGTGCCCGTGAGCACTGGCTCACCCAGGACCACCGAGCAGGACTCACTGGGCAAACAGATGCTAAATGTGAGTACTGTGTGGCTGTCCATGGGAAAAGACCCAACCCTCCTCAGGACAGACCCAGGGACTGAACAAGGCAGAAGCAGGAGGTGAAAAGATTAGTATCTAATGTTATGGCACTTCCTCAGAACATCAAATACAGAATCACCGTATGACCCAGCAATTCCAGTTCTGGGTACACACTGAAAAGAAATGAAAGCAGAGACTCGAACAGTTATGTACATCCACGTGCATAGCAGCCTTCCTCAAAGGGCCAAAGGATGGAAACAACCCAGGGTCCATCAAGGGATAGAAGGACAAACAAAATGTGACATGCACCGGATGGAATTCAGCCTTAAAAAAGAAGCAAATTCTGACACATGCTCTGACACAGGGGAACCTTTAGGACATTACGCTGATGAACTAAGCCAGCCACAAAAAGTGAACACTGTGTGACTCCACTCACTCGAGGAGCCATAATGGGTACAGAATTTCAGTCTTGCCTTCTGAAAATGGCTGGTGGTGGCAGTCACACAACGATGTGAATGTACGTGATACCGCTCAGGGGCGGTCCAATGGCTCCTTTTACGTTATGTGTGTCTTACCGCAATTTTAAAGCGGTATCTGAAATGCAGAGGTCGTGGGGCGTGAAACCTGACAGGTGAAGGCCTCCCTGTGTCACACAGGACATGAGGGGGTGGTTAACCTAGGTCTGAGCTATAAATACACAATTCCCTGAAGCCCCTGCCACGAGGGCTGCTCTGGCTTTCACATTTTGAAATCCATCCTGAGTTTGGGAGAGGAGGGGTACTCCCTTAAGAGAGTGCCTCAGGCCGCTTAATTGTGGCCCAACTCAGGAAGGAGATCACAGACCTGCCCTTTGCTGGTGCTTAATTAACCAGAAGTCTGGTCCCAGCTGTGCTACAAGGAGGCCATTGTCCCGGGTTTATTAAGAGACACTAACAGAAGGCACTTAGCTCCTAAGAGGCTCCTGGAAGGAGAATCTTAAATCATCACCTTTGCTTCTGCACAGGGGGAATAACCAACACCCTATCCAGTTTCCTTCTCCTCTGGTGGAAGTTTACCTCAAATTACACCACACAGAGACCTTTTAAAAAAGTTTTTAAAAATAATGATATTCTATTTTTATGACCAATCAAATAATAAATTCTAAGTTGGTTTTCCTTATAGATTTTCAGATGCCTTCATGGCCTAGATGGGTATAATTATTTTTTTTTTCTCTTAAATCATTAAAGGGGGTTCAATTTCTTTCCATAGATCATTTCCCTGGCCCTCCTGCCTCTGCAGTGTTAGGGCTGCAGGCCGGGGAGAAGGGCCTCTTGCAAACTCAGTGACACACTAAGACTTGGGTTAAGTGAATGTTTCACTTCTATGGGCTGCTCAGTCTCTGTCAGAAAGTGGTGAGACATGGAAGAGATCCCAATACAGTCATGCATCACTCAACAACAGGGACACTTCTGAGAAATGTGTCATCGGTCAGTTGTGACATTAGACAATTTGTGGGAATGTGATGGAGTGCGCTTACACAAACCTAGACGGTGTGTGGCTTCCTGCACACCTCAGCCATCAGGTACAGCCTCTGACTTCTGGGCTATGAGCCTTACAGCATCTTACTGTACCGAATACCGTAGGCAGTTACAACACAGTAGTCGATATTTGTGTACCTAACACAGACAAGGTACAGTATAAAGGATAAAAATGTTACGCCTATAGAGCGGACTGACCGTGAACAGAGCTTGCGGACTGGAAGTGGTCCTGGGTGAGTCCGTGAGTGTCGTGAGTGATATTACTGTGTACTACTGTAGCCTGAGAAACACTGCACGATTAGGCTGTGCTAAATTCACTTAAAAATATATTTTTCTTTAATAACAAATTAACCTTAGCATACTGTAACTTTTAACTTTATGTATTTTCTAACGCTTAACTTTCCGACTCCTGTAATAGCAGCCTAAAACACAAGCACGTTGTAACAACGTTACAACAGCTACGATATCACTAGGAAACAGAAAATTTGGGGCTCCATTATAATCCTGTGGGGCCACTGTCATACCTGCAGTGCTTGGCGGTAGAGGGGATTTCAGATGGCTGACCAAAGTGACCCGGAAGAGCCTTACTTTCTGCTCCCCTGCACATTTGCCCTGTGGCGGTCCCCTCTTACCTGCTTCCACCTGCAGGTCACCTGTGCTCCGCTGGGAGCTTCACTGCTGCCCTGACAGGGACGTTACAAATTGTCCTGGCAGACGGAGCTGGGTCCAGCCTGTTTCGCTTTCCTTCCAGCCAGCTGTGGCCACCCTGGCTTGCTTTGTTACATATCTTTGATTGTATTTGCTCTCAAACCACATAGATGCTGGCCTCCTGGTCAACCTGAACTCTGGATTCATTTTTCACAGATATTTTGCTCACCTGCTTTGAACTTATTATTCACCTTGAAATTCTGGATGACTCTGGATGTCTGTGATTACTGTCTTGATTTCCTAGTCCTATTTTGCCTAGATCTCTAACCCCAATATTGTTCTTGGTTTTCCTAGCCCTGTTGCTAAATCCTAAGCCATCGCTACTATCCTTGGTCAGCCCTGGGTACAAACAGACCACACTACCTATAATTTAAATAGTTCCAAAAAGCAGCACTCTAAATAAATATTTTTATTTATTAGATGTCTTAATGAGAAAGTACAGTATTAAATTCTTCAGGGGTCGCCTAGACAACTCAAAAAATTAATAAGATTATCTTAAAAGAGCACTAAATTTGTAGTGGCAATTCACTTGCTAGTCCAGTCCCCATTCATTGACCAACTCAGTATAGAGAACTCTTGCTTGCTTTTTGTTTTGTTTTTTGTGTTTGGGAGTTTCTGTCATTGTCGCTATGGGCATCGCTTCATGAAAGGACCTTTGTTAAGTTTACAAAATGTGACAGAGTAGAATAGAATAGATTTTTGGCCACAGCTACGTTGGAATACAGTCTTCAAGGCCAGGCGTAACTGTGGGCTTGTTAAAGTCTCTACCCTCGGACTTCGTGATGCTAACGAAGGATGCAGAGCACTGACGTGGGGCAACGTGAGGGTCAGCCGGTAGTCTCCCAGCTGGGTTCTTGGGGTGCCAGACAGCTGTTACATCTCTGTGTCCTTTTTCCCCTTGTGACAAGCATTCTGAGAAATAGAGACAAAAATGTGGCCTAGAAAATGGCTCCCTGAGGTCGTTAGCTCACCAAAATTGCATCTGACCCACAGAAGCTGCACTGACCCCACCTACATTAGCAAGGCCATTCCATTCCCATCTGTCAACCTCCTGCACTGTCATTGTCATTGTCATGGTGTGTCAAGTCTTCATTACTAAGTAAGAAAGGGGGTGTGGGGCTAACGCTAATATGCAGCCTCTTTCAGAAGCCAAAACATGAAAAACGGCCCCCCCGTTAGGGAGTTTGAGCTATTCCAGGGCAGACGTTCTGAAGGCGCATCACCCAAGAGCAGTGGGAAAAGTCCCAGCCTCCACTTTTATACAAAATGCGTATTTTCGTTCATTCAGGCCTCATGACATTCCTGTTAAGTTCAAGACACTAGGGATAAAAATAAAAAAGTAAGATTGCTAAATTAGAAGGAGGAATTTTAGAGAGGAAAGACACTTTACTAGAAATGAATAATACTTTTTTAAAAGGAAAATCCTCTAATATATTATAAACAGCACACTACAGAACGCCTCAAATAACATTGTTTAGATAAATGTCATTTCATTATAATGTTGATGAGCTCTTGTTTATGTTAATTAGCCATTGGTAAAATTGGTTTCATTATGCCATTTTTCTTAAAGTCACAGAACCTATCAAAGATGTTAAGTGAGGACTAACTGTACCAGCAGTTGGGTCAAGGGTTAAATGGAATTTAAGCTATAGGTAAAAACTAAGTGAGCTTTTATCACTATTTACCTCTTATAAATTCCACTTGCCTTGCTTTATGTTGGACGAGAAATAATCACTTCACAGCTTCTAGACACAAATTTCCTAAGGTCTTCTAGGTTCCCACTTGGAGAGAAAATGTTAATTATCTCTCAGTAACTCTCCTCTGGGCATTAACTCATCTTCATCCTCTCCTGGGAGAAGGAGGTGGTTCTCCAGCTTTTGCCCTTCTCGGTGGAGACCCACTTCTCAAGCAGTCAGACCCTCATTTGTTGTGAACAGGACCCCTACGTCACAACCTGACTCCTGACAGGCCCTGGACCATGGCAAACTTCCACCTGTGCGTGTCTCCTAAATAAAACAGACTTGCCCTGGCTGATGTGGCTCAGTGGATTGAGCGCTGGCCTGCAAACCAAAGGGTTGCCGGTCTGATTCCCAGTTAAAACACATGCCTGGGTCATGGGGTCAGGTCCCCAGTGAGGAGTGCACAAAAGGCAACCACACATTGAGGTTCCTCTCCCTCTCTCCCTCCCTCCCCCTTTCTCTATAAATAAATAAATAAAATCTTTAAAAAAATAAGACAAGACTTATATGTTTTCACATAAGGCAGTGATCACACAAACACATGTTGTGAAACATATGCTCAAAAATCATCCTTGGCCCCTGAGTTCCATGGAAACGAAATACCAGGAGATTAAGAAAAGAGGAGCTGTGGCATTGGGTTTCTCATTCAGGGCCTGGGTCCATTTAATTCAGACAGCCCTGACTTTATTGGGGTCTGGCATGTGTATGAGAACTGACTTTTGTAACTGGGGTAACTGATAGGATGACATCACTCTCATGGCTGTAGGGCCACTTGTGTAACAGTTTGTGAAGCTTGGGGAAAATATTTCTAAACATAGCTCTTGGCAGGCAACTCTGGAGCACTTAAACCAGAGGGGCAGCTCCTGCCTCCCTGCGTCTACTTTCCCAAGAACCCAAAATATTTTTATATACAAAGACAAGCATTTTTCAAAAATTATTCCCCTTTCCCCAAACGAACAGAGTGCGCTCCCTCGCGTTTGTATAAACGGGTCTCTCTGGTTCTCAGTTTGAGGCATGGTGACGCAATGATGACTCTTCGTCGGAGCTGGGACATTTTCCAGACCCAAATATGGGATTAAATGTGTTAGTGAGCAGTTCTGAAATGCCTCAGGATTTCAAAAGACTGTCTGGGTTCGGCCGTTGCACACTGCCCACTCACTTCACCATACAAGCGCTATTTCTAAATAGCCTATCGCCAAAGAGCTGGCACGGGGATTATAAAGTGACAAATGGGAACTTCCAACGTTGTTTGGACTTTTGTCCCAGGTGGTGGGCATGAGAGTGTCAGGAGCAGAAGAAGGGGTGGAGGGGAGCTATTGATAAAGGAAGGGAAATTGCTGGGCTCTTGCGTACTCTCCACCTGTTTCCCCAAAGTCCCTCCGCTGCAGCGCGCTTGGCGTGAAGTCGGGGGTAGCAGGCCAGCACCGAAAGCCAGCCCTTTCTGCTTGCTCCCCATATCCCACCCTGCCCAATGGCCATGTCACAGAGTTCATTTAGGATGCAGGAACGCTACCACTTCACGCCCACCAGGATGGCTGACGTAAAAAAGGCTGGCAAGAGTGAGGTTGGTGAGGAGGTGGAGAAATCAGAGCCCTCACATACTGGCAGCGGAAATGTAAAGTGGTGCAGCTGCCATGGAAGACAGCTCAGCAGCTCCTCAAAAGGTGAGACATAGTTACCACACAGCCCGGCAGTGCCGCTCCTAGGTGTCACCCCAGGAGAAATGAAAAATGTATATCCACCCGAACTTGTACACGAATACCCACAGTAACATTGTTTAGTAGCCCCTGAAGTGGGAACACCCGAATGCCTACCACTGGATAAGTGGATACACCAAATACAGTCCATCCATCCAGTGGGCTTTTATGCAGCAAGAGAAAGGAATGAAGTGCTGGTACTTACTATGACATGAACGAATGTCCAACACATTGTGCTTAGGGAACTAAGCCAGTCCCCAAAATCACATTTACATAAAATGTCCAGAATAAGCAAACCTATAGAGACAGAAAGTAAATTAGTGGTTGCCAGTGTCTGTGGAAGTGCAGGAGGGAGGGAAATGGGGGTGGCGGTGGCGGTGCCAGCTGATGGGTACAGAGTTCCTTTTTGGAGTGTTGAAAATGTCCTAAACTTAGATTGTGGGAATGGTTGTACAGCCCTGTGAATATAATGAAAGAGCCACTCAGTTGCACCCTTTAAGTGGACAAAGTGTTCTATATATAATTTATATTTTAATAAAGTGTTTTTGCTTTAAAAAAACACTAACAAAGAGCTATGGGCCACCTTCATTTAACGAATAGACGTCCAGCTCTGCCCCAGACCAGCATTTCGGTTACACGTGGGGATTCAATAACAAAAGCGTCCAGGGGATGGAAGAAACAACATGTGCAATAGATTTAAACCTGTGTTGGAGTCCTGTGCTGGAAGTCAGGAAGGGAATGTGGAATTAACATGTGAATTTGCAGCGAAGAGCTGAAAGGGTCCATGTGTGGTGCAGAGGAGTCAACTGCACACGAAACCCAAAAGGAGTCCGTTTTCTACAGAGCCTGAAAATATGGTTGACGCATGTTTCTGACAACATCCCTGCTTTCCCCTTACTGGTGGAGGGTTATTGATTATTCCAGCACCTTCGCTGAGTCACTTTGCCTGTTGATCCTCTTTAGTCCTTCCAGGAGAACAGATGTGGCTTACAGTATGGCCTTAATTTAAGTTGAAATGTCTTGGTATTTGGGGCCTCAGCTGGACTAGGCTTTGATGTTGGAGAAACTGCCCTTTACCTTCAGATTTTGTCAGTAAAAGATAACAAAGCCCACCTAAGAGAATCTTTTTAAACTTACTCTTTGTGCCTCCTGGTAGCTGACTTTGACCTGACGTAGAGCTTAGGAGTTCTCCAGTTAATCTTAGGGCTGCCATTTTCTAAAATAGATGTCAGTAAATAATCACCAAATAATTAAGATGGGTTACCTTCAACACATTTCTGAATATATTTCTTTGGTTGTTATATATATACTTCTCTGTGTGTGTGTGATTTCCTGTGTCTTCATGTGCTTTCAAATTTTGTTCATAATTTCACTGCACATTACTTGCAAGTTAGAGTTTTTCTGAGTTCTTCTTATCTCGAGGCGGTAATTAGGGCTGAAAACATCCCTAGAGTCAGGCAAAGGCATTTATGGCTTTAAAAATATATTATATACCCCCATCTTTACAAAAACAGCGAGCTAGAGTCTGGGAGCTCGGACGGAAAACACAGGTGTGGAGATGGAGACAGGGTGGTGGCCGATGTTTCTCTCTGGGGCCAATGGACATTGCCTCGGGTGAGGATTAAGGGGAAAAAAGCAAGGACATCACGGTCAACAGTGTCATACTATTTGCACACACAGCCTCTCAGATTCCATGGTGGCAGCTGCCCTTTGAAAGTGAATTGCCCTGACTGGTGTGGCTCAGTGGCTAGGGTGTCATCCCACAAAGTGAAAGGTTGCTGGTTCGGTTCCTGGCTAGGGCACATGCCTGGGCTGCAGGTTCCGTCCCCAGTCTGAGTGCATACAAGAGGCAGTCAATATTTCTCTCCCTGTCTCCCTCCCTTCACCCATCTCTAAATGTAAATAAATAAAATCTTTAAAATTTTTTTTTTAAGTCTGAATTAGCAGCACAGAATTTATGGCCGAGTCAGATGACTGGAGAGACTGGGTAGCACCCTCCACCAGCATGGGGGCGCACCCTGTTCCTGTCCCTGTGCTTCCAAGGGCTGGAAGACATCTGCTGGTATCACCGGGTTCAGATTGCAGGTCCCGCAGTGCGTCTCCGAGGAGGGTGTCCCTGTCCCCACGAGTGGTAAAGACTTCAGAACAGTCTAATTAGGTCTTACCCTTCTCAGGAATTAATATGTTGGTATTCAGGCATTTTGTTAAAGCTTAGTATGGCAACTTTAGACCTAAAATATTCCCAGACCATAAGTTAAATCTATACTTAACTTAAAAAAATTTTAAAGTCACATTATTTAATCAGAGAGTAAACAATACCTTTAAAACTGTCCATATCTACTCCATAATTACACACTTTGGTAAGAGCCATGTTCACAGCCCAGATCCCCAGAGGGTGGAGAGCCTGGGCTCCAGGACACAGGCGAAACTACCTGGATATGGCTGGTCTTTGTTTTTCCTTGAAAATACCAAGGTGGTTAGGTAATGTTAATGGACATTTTCCGCACACCATTTGTTTTTTAATTTAGCTTCTTTCTGTCTTTCATTTCTTTTTTACCCTTTCTTCCATTCTTCCTCTCTTAAATAAAATTATCTCTGCTAATGGGGTGTTAAAGGCAAGATTCCTTAGTACTACCCATCCCCCCCCAACTTTTATTACAAAGTATGTGGAAATAAAGGAATAACATACAGGAATGAAGTCATGCATAATGTTTTACCCCAGAGCTATTACTCATGGAAAAATGATAAAATTCATCAAAGCAGAGTTTAAAGGAAAATGATCTTCCCATATTTACCAAGTTAATTAATGTATCCATCCATTGCAGAAGGAGAAAAGGGACTAAGAGAAGATGATTTCAGGAAACACAAATTTTGAAATGATCTCAAGACCTTCATGTTATCAGTGGTAGGTGATGCCTTTGAATTACCTGGTTGTGAAAAGTGCTCCAAAAAATGAATAAAATCAGGGCCACACCACGCCCTGTATAATCCACTTTAAGTAT
>VMDR010005211.1:0-53268 GCA_007922815.1 Macrotus californicus | reverse complement strand
ATCTCTTGGTAAATACGGCATCATCTGCATGGAGGATCTGATTCATGAGATCTACACTGTTGGAAAACGCTTCAAAGAAGCAAACAACTTCCTGTGGCCCTTCAAATTATCTTCTCCACGAGGTGGAATGAAGAAAAAGACCACCCATTTTGTGGAAGGTGGAGATGCTGGTAACAGGGAGGACCAAATCAACAGGCTTATTAGAAGGATGAACTAAGGTGTCTATCATGGTCATTTTTGTAATCTGGTCAGTTAATAAACAGGAACTGCTTTAAAAAAAAAAAGAATCAACCAATGAATGCATAAATAAATGGAATAACAAATTGATGTTTATCTCTCTCCCTTCCTCTCCTCTATAAAATCAATACATTTTTTTAAATTATTTTAATTTAAAATAAATAAACAAATCATATGATCTAGTGTGTCATTTAAGGCTGCTGTTTCTTGTTGATTTTCTCTCTGGAAGATCTATCTTTTGATATCAATGGGATGCTAAAGTCCCCTACTATGACTGTATTATAGGCAATTTCTCCCTTTATGTCCATGAAGATTTTCTTTATAGATTTAGGTACTCCTATGTTGGGTGCATAAATGTTTACAAGGGTTATATCCTGTTGTTGGATTGCTCCCTTTATCATTACGTATAGTCCTTCTTTGTCTCTTTCTATATATAGCCTTTGTTTTAAAGTCTCTCTTGTCAGATATATGTATTGCTATGTGGGAAGGGTCAAGCTGTGCACAAAGGCTCACTTTCACCAGCACTGGGCCTAGAGGTCAGCAACAGTTCCTAGGGACCCTGAGGTTTGCTTCTTCCTGCCAAGTGCCTGTTAGGCTTAGTCACTGAAAGAACCTCTGGCAGTACTCAAGTTGCATGCATTACTTTCTCAGTGAGTTACCAGGTAGGGGTCCGAGGTGTTCTCCACATCTATACAGGTTCAATCTTGGTGCCAGTGCTGGGTCTGAGGCCACTCAGCAAATGTCCCGGGGTACACCAACTCTAGCTACCACTCACTGGGTGTTTGCACATCTTTGTGTGGGGCCATGTCTCATCAGAGGAAGGCTAGCAATGTTTATCAGACTCAAACAGACTGAGATTTGGCCAGATGAAGGGGAGGCTCTGCCCCAGTTGGACATGGGAGGGAAAAACTTCTTGTCCTAGAGCCACACAACTCAGACTGTTCCGGATTCTGCCCAGACCTTGGCAGAGTGGCACCACCAAAAGTCAAGAGGGTGGGGCCACCAGGAGCTTGGACAGTGGAACTAGCAGATCTACTGTGAGGGAGAGGTGCCAGTCAAGAACACAGGACAATGGGGGGAATGGCCTCCACCCCTAAGCCACATGACTGAGTCACTGAGTCCCTGGAGTCTGCCAAGACTTCTATACCCAGCTCAGGCCTCTGACTCCTTAGCAGGGCCAGAAGCTCCACAAGGGGGATCCACGGGGAGGCCAGAGGGTGAGGCTATTGCATTCCCCCAGGCTGATACTGTATGGAGGGGTGTGTGCTCTACCCAAGAAGGAAGGCATCTTTGGTGCCTCAGAGTGACTCAGCACAGGGGACCTGGTGGTTGTCCCCTCAGCTCTCTCCCCAGAGCCACAAATCCCAGTCTCTCCTAGCACGACTCTAGTCTGCTCTGCCCTCCCTCCATCGGAGCACAAGGTGAGTGGCTGCAAGAGATTTTGTGCATTGGCTCTTTAAGAGGGTGCCTGTGTTTCTAGCAGATTCCCACTTCTCCCTGGCAGACAGAAACCCCAATTCTTTTCACAACCCAATATTATGTGGGCACCTTTTCTCAGTTCTGGTGCTCTGGGCTGGGGAGCCCAGCTTGGGCTTTAGATCCCACGCCAGAATCTCAGCTGCTGCCTGTAGGAGCAGGGCTACCCCTTTTCATGTCTGCATACTTCCAACTGTCTCATTGTGGCTTCTTCGTAAATCCCTGGTTATAAGACTTCTCTTTTGCTAGTCTTCAGTTGATATTCAAGTTGATTCCTCTGTATTTTGGAAGGACTTCCAGTCTGGTCCTTGGAGAAGGTGAATGTAGCATCCATACTTCTTGTTTTCAAGAAGATAAACAACCTGGGAAACAAACAGCCCTCTTGGCAGCTCCTAAGCCTACATCTCTTCCTTCCTTTTTCTCTTTCCTTCCTTCCTTCCATTTGAGAATTTTCATAAGTTTATTTGAATCAAACTGATGACATGCTGAGAAAGAAGACTTCTAATCTTGCCAAACGCCTGCTTTTCTTTTGCTTTTCTTTTTTATTGAGTTATAATTTACATATAACATATTTGGTTCAGGTACACAACATAATGATTCGATATTTGTATATATTATGAATGACCACCACAATAAGCCTAGTGAACATCTGTCACCATATATAATAACAAAAAAAAAATTTTGTGATGGGAACTTTAAAGATCTACTCTCTTAGCAACTTTCAAATATGTAATACAGTATTATTAACTATAGTCACCATGCTGTACATTATATCCACATAATTTATTTAAAACTGGAAGCTTGTACCTTTTGATTCCCTTCAATAATTTTAGTAAGTTTGAACATTTTGACCCCAAGCAATAACATTATTTTAGGTATAGTTTTTAATCATAACTTTTACCCTCTTAATCATATAGTATGAGTATTTTCCAAGGGAAATAGTTTAATTACAATAAATACATCAGAAACATCATTTAAATAGATTTACAAAAGTCTAGATATGCTATAAATTATTTAAACATTTCCTCTTTGGTAAATTTTAAGTTACTTCTAATTTTTCACTTATAAACACAATGTAGTGATCAGACTTGCTGAATGTAAAATTTGGTCTACACTTCTGATTCTTTAATTATAATAGATTCTTAAAGTGAAAACCATTGGTCAAAGTGTGTGGACATCTTAACCTACACACACAGTTAAGTTCATCTTCAGAAAGAGCATACCATTTTAGACAGTATATGAGAGTGTCCCACAAATGTTAATCTGATAGATAAAAGATATCTTGAGTTTTTATTTGTGTTTCTTGGATTATTCTAACTAGACTCTTAAAAGCATAAAGACAGAACCTCTCCTTGTTTATCTTTACTCTATAATCTTGGTTCCTGTAGCAGTACCAGGCACTCAATAAATTCTTGTTGAATTAAGTAGGTAAGTAAATAATATGCTGGGCATACATCAAAATTAGACATTCATACATTGTCCAACTGACAAATCCTTAAGGGTTTCTAAACATGGTATTATCTGCCAACTAACATTTCCATTTCAGTAGCATTACCAATATTGATAGTACATTGCAGTTTGTTTATGCAATTATTTGGAAATTGTATTACAGATTACCTTTATTATTTTAGGAAATTCGAACAGACAACAGGAACAAAGTATAGTTCTTCTTATAAAAAAAGACTTTATTTATTTTTAAAGAGGGGGGAAGGAGGGAGAAACAGAGGGAGAGAAACATCAATGTGCGAGAGAAATATCAATCGGTTGCCTCTCACATGCCCCCCAGCCAGGGACCTGGGCCACAACCCAGGCATGTGCCCTAACCTGAATCAAACTGGTGACCTATCGGTTTGCAGGACAACGTCCAACCCACTGAGCCACACCCATCAGGACAGGAACAAAGTATAGTTCTGATAATGAAACATAGTTTTTACAAACTTAATAGGACTCATACTATTACAAAAATTATATGGGTGCCAAAAGGAGCACGTTTTTTGCCTCATTGAACCTCATTGGTCCTAGCCATCAGCCACATGTTCAATAGGATGAGAAAATATACATTGCAAAGACTAACTCTTCTACAGTGATCATAAATTTCCCACCTGTAGTGTGTTGGTTCTTGGCTTTGCGTAGGAAAGATTTCACAACACGGGCCCAGGTGATTTTGAGAGTAAGTTTATTAAAGCTGGGGACAGTGAAATGAAGGACTTGGAGAAGCACAGGGAGAGCGTAGGCAGTACGCTCCATAGTATGGAGCTCAAAAGTATGGAGCTTTTGCTCCATAGAAATGTTACACAGGAAAGAAATGAGCCAAGGCAGGGCTGCTGTCAGCTCACTGGGAGGTGAGGGTCACAGTGACATGTGAGTCAAGGTGGGCATGCTTTCAGCTCACTGGGAAGTCCGAGGAAAGGGGGCCTTGGAGATAGGATCGAGGGGTGAGCCTGAGATGAGGTGCTGTGGCCCACTGCCCCCCTGGTTGCAAGTCTCATGGGGACACTTAAGAGTTTAGGAGGAAATAAAAATGTTCGTGCCACAGGTGGGGCATGGGTGTGCTCTACAGCGAGCCCACACTAGGTCTTTCTGCTGAGGGTCTTTGTCTCACTTCTGCAGGTGAGACTCTTAGGGGAGAGTTTCAGCAGATTCTTTTCATCAGCTTTTCAGGTGCATTTTTAATATGCTGATGCATCAAAATGAGTGTGTAGGGGAATTTGGGATAATTCTTTGGTTTGCTTTACTGGTTTACTTTATTTTGGGTCTGTCTGGCTCTAATGCCATTTTTGTTGTTTGTTCCTCTCACTTCATCTCTCCTTAGGTTTAGCTGGCACAAATGGAATTAACTGGGTCTCTTCTCTATTTTCCAGACCAGGGTGATTTAAGCTTTGTATTCTCTGGTCGGGGAGGAGAGGTATAAACCATTTGCTCTCCAGCGTCCTTGGTTAGGGAAGATAAGGTTTTGTGATTCACTGGCTATAAGTTGTTCAAATTGTTTGGCTTTGTTTAATTTTCTTGTCTCAGTTTCCCTATTCTACTTGCCTAGGACTTTGCCTAGCTTCTTACTATCCTGTCATACTTACACTTGGACAATTCTTTTTATTTAATTAGAAATAAATCTTGTTGAGTTTTCACACATAATGTAATAGTTTTCTAGTGTTTCTTGTATCAGGGTCCTTTATATTCTTCAGTGTCTGCAAATTCGAAGAGAATTTTAAAATAAAATTTTTATTTACTTACTGATTGATTTTTAGAGAGAGAGAGAGGAAGGGAGGGAGAGAGAAAAAGAGAAACATCAGTTTGTTGTTCCGCTTATTTATGCATTCATTGGTTGCTTCATGCATGTGCCCTCACTGAAGATCGAACCTGAAAGCTTGGCGTATTGGGGCATTCTAACCAACTGAGTTATCTGGCCAGAGTGAGAATTTTTAAATTCTGAGTGTTCATTTCAGTGATAGTGTAAAAATTTATTTTAAAACTTAAGACAGCCCTGACTGATGTGGCTCAGTTGGTTGAGCAATGTCCTGCACATCAATGTTTCTCTTCTTCTCCCTTCCTTCTCCTCTCTCCATAAATAAATAAAATATTTTTTAAAAAACTTAAGACAGAATTTGTTACGCAGTGATGGTTTACAATTTCATGGAACTAAGACTTTAATTCCTCAGGTGAGATTTTTCTCAAATTCTGGTCCTTGGATATATTCCAAGGCACACTGACTAAGAACATGGGCTCTGGAATTAGAGTATTTGGTTCAAATGTAGGCATTGCCTAAATGTGTGACCTTAGGCAAGTTACTTAAATTTTCCAAGCCTCCATTTATTCATCTGTAAAATGGAGATGCAGATTATAATAGTTTCAGTTTCATGGGGGTGCTCTTAGGATTAAATGCTCTGAGAATCATGTCTAGCATATAAGTGCTCAATAAATATTAACTTACTGTTCTCGGAAATTTGTGCAGCAGTTAGAATTCTGTTGGGCTGCAAGTAACAGAATGTTGGAACTGTATGAGGTTTCTGTTGCTGCTATAACAAATTACCACAAACTTAGCGGTTAATAACAACACAAATTTATTATTTAAGTTCTGGAGGTCAGAAGTCCAAAATCTCAGGGTCTCACTGAGATAAAATAAAGGCATTGGCAGGGGGCTACTATGGACTGAATTGTGCCCCCCCCCCTAGTTAATATGTCAGTTGTAACTACCAATATGATGGGGTTTGAAGGGAGAGGGCCTTTGGGAGGTTGTTAGGTTTAGATGAGGTCATGAGGAATTAGGACTCTTACAAAAAGAAGCAGCAGAGAGCTTGCTCCCTTTCTCTCTCTGCCATGTGAGGACACAGAAAGAAGGTGGCTGTCTACAGGCAGGAAGAGAGTCCTTACCAGGAACCAAATCTGTTGGCACCTTGATTTTAGACTTCCCAGCCTCTAAATTGTGAAAAAATACATTTCTGTTGTTCAGACCGTTGTCTATAGGATTTTGTTATGACATCCTGAACTGACTAATCCAGATTTGTTCCTTCTAGATGCTCTAGGGGAGAATTTGTTTCCTTGCCTTTTCTAATTTCTAAAGGCCACCTATATTCCTTGGTTTATGGTTCCTTTCTCCATCTTCAAGCCAGCCCCATAACATGTTCAAATCTCTGAGCTGGACTTTTTGGCCTCCCTCTTCCACTTTTAAAGATCCTATGACAATGGATCCACCTGGATAATCCAGAATAATCTTATTTTAAGGTCAGGTGATTAGCAACCTTAATCCTATTTGCAACTATAATCCCCCCTTGCTCCGTAACATAACATTTTCAAAAGTTCTTGGACTTAGGATGTGGACATCTTTGGGGAGCCATTATTTTGGCTACCATGTAAACTAACAACAGTTTATACCTTAAAGACATGTGTTGTTTACTTAAGAAATTTGGAAGTAGGAGCTTCTAATATTTATTTAGCAGATTAAGTGTACTGTTAAGTACCCATACTCTTTCTTTCTTAATTAGCTTTTCTTTAAAAAAAAAAAAAGATTTTATTTATTCATTTTTAGAAAGAGGGGAAGAGAGGAAGAGAAACATCCATATACAAGAGAAACATCATGATTGTTTGCCTCTCACATGCCCCCAACTAGGAGCCTGGCCCACAACCCAGGCATGTGCCCTGACCAGGAATTGAACTGGTGACCTTTCAGTTTGCAGGATGATGCCCAACCCACTGGGCCACACCAGCCAGGGCCTACTGAGTTAGATTTTAATCTTCATATTTGTCACCTCATGGTCAAAAGATGATTGTTGCATTTCCAGGCATCAGCAGTGGCAGTCCATTGTCCTCTTAGGTCTTCCCTTTTAATCAGAAAGCAAGATTTTCTCCAGAATCCCTCCAGCAACCTTGCCCTAACTGAGACATATGGCCATCTCTAGCTGCCACAGAACCTGAAGAGTGAGCATATGACAAAGGAGAATGAGACTATCCTGATGCTACACAATACAGGGTGGGGCAAAATTAGGTTTACAACTGTTCGTATAGAAAATAATATAATAATTAACAAATAATAATAAAATAAACTCTGTCTTGTGTACTTACAACTGTAAACCTAATTTTGCCCCACCCTGTGTTTCTAGAGGCCTGATACAATATTTAGTCGTAAAATTTTATTCTTCTGTACTGAATTAGATTAAGAAAACTTCAGAAGACTATTTAACAAACATTATTTTTAAAACTTGTACACTGGGCCTGCTCTGGGCCGACTCCATCCAGTAACATTAATTTCTTAAGCATTTTTATTCATTCTAGAACATTGGTTCTCAGATTTTAGCATGCATCAGAATCACTTGTGGGGGCCTGTTAAAGCACAGATTGCTGGACTCCATGCCCAGAATTTCTGATTTTGTAAGTCTGAGGTGGGCCCAAGAATTTACATTTCTAGCAAGGTCTCAGATGATGCTGATGCTGTACCTGGATAACCACTATAGAAAAAGCATGAAGTTTCTAATACCATAAATGTATAAAATATTTCTAAACTGTGTTATGTAACTTCATTTTAATTTTTATTCTGTCAAAAGGTAGAGAAAGGGTTTTTTTAACTCATTTAATCAATTAATATATCTGTACTGTATGGTGACAGATTATGCTTACATTAGTACTCAACAGTTTTATTTTCAAAAATTACTGTGTTTCCTAAATGCCAGGCATATGCTAGACTTTGGAGAGAAAATGATAAGTCAATAGTTCTCTCAAGGAATTCTCAGCCAGTAAGGAGACCAATCTAAAAATTATAATATGAAATAAAAAGATATAGATAAAATGTTTCAGAACCCAATGACAGCAATAACTCAACCCAGGAGACATCAATGGGAGCTCAAGAAATGAAGTGACATTTGAGTGGGTCCAAAACCACACACAAAAATGTGTTCTGCAGTTCCAGTAGGTGGCAACGGGCATTTTAGGCAGAAGGTATGGATTGGTCAGAAGGCAAGCAAGTGGATGTGGAAATAGAGGGGGGGGGAAGCAGACAGAGAAGGCAGAGATAAGACCTGCCCATGGGTGTGCCCAGGAACACTGATGCTTATTTGTCCCTCTGTAATAGTTTTAGTTTGTTTACAGTCTTCTGTGGCTACAGACAAAAGGAGAGGCTATAAAGACCAGCTGGAGCCAATGTTCATGATTTGGTCTTTGTGGGGTCAGAAATCCAAAGTTCAGTTCAACAGCTACTGTATGTCAGGATCCAATGCTAGGCACCTAGGGAGAGGAGAAAGGCTCATGAAAGAGCCACACCCCCTATCCTGAGGATCTAATTCTAGAACTTATTTCTTTCATTGTCATCTTTTTTTTTTAGAACTTATTTTTAAATATTTTAACTTATTTTTAGAGAGAGGATAAGGGAAAGAGAAAGAGAGGGGAAGAAACATTGATGTGTGAGAGAAACATCGATAGGCTGCCCCCAACTGAGGACCCGGGCTGAAACCCAGGTATATGCCCCGACCAGGAATGGAACTGGTGACCTTTCAGTTCACAGGCTGATGCTCAATCCACTGAGCCACACCAGCCAGGGCTAGAATTTATCTCTGAAGATTCTTTTCCTCTATCTCACTTTTAAATTAATTTCAATTTTATTTCTGTAAGAAAAAGGCAGCCTTAACCTCCCCTAAATTACTAAGGGAAAATGTGAGGCAGGTAAAGTTTAAGCAACTTGCCTTTCTTTACCAAGTGGGTATGTACAAATTCTGGCATTTTGGTCAACCTAATGGCTAGACCTGAGGTAGCTGAAACCATGAAAGTTGGTGTTCATGCTGCCTGTCACTACCCAAACAGTAAGTAGAGACAAGGATTGAGTCTTTATGGGAGCTTTATTCAGATACTGGTGATCTGAGAATATGGTAGGCTATATACCCTAAAAACCATCTTAGTATCTCAGTCTTTTTATAAGGAGAAGAAAAGGGTAGGTAAGAAGCTTGGAAAAAGATTAATCAGATAAGAGTTGAAATCTGGCAGCATTTTCCTAGTATTTCTCTATCTACTGATCAACAATTCTTTATCTCTGTCCTGGATATCCCCTATCTCGACAGCTTACAGTTCTCTGGGGCACAAAGGTTCAATTGCTTGTTGACCTCCTGGAATCACATGGTCGTGTATTCCAGTTCCTGGAACAACAGTTTTCTACATGCGTTAGTCACTTCAGCCTATCAACTATGACTAAAGCTAAAATTCTGAACTCTTGAGTTCCCCTATCACAGCTATCAGGCTAGGCTCTGTGCAGCTATCAGGCATGTGTTTTTCAAGTAACACAAATAGTTTAAATTATCTTTTTCTAGTTTCACTCACATTCCATTTGGACCCCTAGAGTGGCTTCATATGCCCCTCAATAATGCCAAACAAATAATCTGTTTATATAGAAATCACCCCAAGGGTAAAGCTTACAAATCATATAATTTTTCAAGTATTCATCTCTTTTATAACTTTTTTTAGTCTTGTTGATATTTTTAGAGGGGGGGTGGGTGAGGGAGTGGGGGAGAGAGAGAGAGATCAATTTGTTGTTCCACTTATTTATTCACTTTTTGGTTGCTTCTTGTATGTGCCCTGACCGGAGACTGAACCCATGACCTTGGTTTATCAGGAGGATGCTCTTACCAACTGAGCTACCCAGCCACAACTCTCTGTTAAAGTTGGTTTTTTAATCACCAATTTAGTATATGAATATAATCTTATAAACAATAAGATAGTAAAGAAAAAAAACTAACATCCCATTTGATGATTTCCTATCCCATTACCTTCCTTGGAGGTCCACTGCAGACACTTCCTGAATTCTAATCTTGGTTCCATTTACCATATAAATGTAGAGAAATCATAAACCTCCCTCCTTCAAATAGCTTAGATCATGATACCTGCCCATGGGTGTGCTTGGGAACACTGATGTCTATTTGTTCCTCTGTAATAGTTTTAGTTTGTTTACAGTATCCTGTAACTACAGACAACAGAAAGTTAATTCTTGTTATTCTGTAGCTGTTAGCATAGAAGAACTCATTAGCTTTGGCTCGTGACTGCCGCCTCAAAACTAGGCTACTCATTAATAAATGACCTTTAGTTGTTTAAAAGGGCAAATACTTAATAATAGAGTACTGGCATTCTAAGTGGACATGAACGCTGTCTACTAGCTGGTAAAAAGAATACGTATAAAAATTACGAATTCTAAGTAAAATAAATTTTAAATCAAAATTTGGAAAATTTATTTTCAAATTAGTTTTATCTAGATACTAATATCATGCAAATATATGGCACTCAGCTACTCTGTGTTCACTTTTAGGCACACTTCCTTAGACTTAACAGGAGCTCTGGAGCACTGCCTTTGTTAAAACCACATATGGACTAGTTCCAAATCACTAACCTGCGCTGATGCACAAACTCCAGCTGTTTTGGAAACTTTCCAATTTTCTGCTAAAGTTTACATTTCTCATCATCCTTACCGTTATCAACTAAATTTCTGTTTTTTAATTTTTGTTTCCTCTTTTTTTTTTTAAGAACCATTCATTAATTTTTTTTTTTTTTTTTTTAGAGAGAGGGGAAGGGAGAAATGGAGAGAAACATTGATGTGTGACAGAAACATGAATCAGTTGCCTCTCGCGCACCCCCACTGGGGACTGAACCCACAACCCAGGCGTGTGCCCTGACCAGCAATCGAACCAGCGACCTTTTGCTTTGTGGAATGATGCCCAACCAACTGGGCCATACCAGTCAGAGCTATCAACCCAATTTTTTAAAAATATTTTGACTGCTTGAAAATAAGACCCACATTCTTGCTGCCTAAGATCAAGATTCAAAATATGGTGATGGAAGGAGACTGGACTTTGGGAGGAGAGTACACAAAGCAGCGTGCAGGTGATGTGTTATAGAAAAGTACACGTGAAACCTGTGTAATTTTGTTAACCAATGTCACCCCTGATTTAATGAATTTTATTTTTAAAAAAGAAGTTTAAGGGATTAGAGCAGACTCCAGAAAATAAGTTATAAACTGATTTTAAGATCCTTTCTAAGTAGGAAAAATATGATTCAGTGCTGTTTGTACTAGTGAAGCCCTCGGTGCACGCCAAAAATTCCTTAGGCTCCTTCTAGTGCTCTATGAAGAAGCTGTATTTGACTATCCAACTCTACTGCATGTTTATATTTTGAATTTTTGGACAGTCTCAGTTAAAAATTTATCAATCTTTTTGTAAAGCACTGGTAGCATCTTGCTCTATCTTGAAATTAAATGAGGAAAACTGGGTCTACAAAGTCATCACAGAAAAATACTATCTATATCTTTACATACATACTATTTGGATTTAACTTTAGCAATAGTGGGAAACAGTGGTTTTGGAAATGTTATGATTATTACAATCTCAAGAATAAGCAAACAAAATAATAGGAACTCTTGAACCTTGTAGCCCTCTGTATATGTATCCTTCTGTTCTTTTTATGTATATTCACAAATGCATGCTTACTACAAATATACTATACATATTTATATAATACTTAGTTAATGCAAAACAAGTAGTAATGAAAGAATAGAGGAATAAAGACATAAAAGATATAGAAACAAATAGCAAAATGGCAGACTTAAACCCTACCTGATCAGTAACTACATTAAATGTAACTATCATGTTTGATGGTTATATTCCTCATTATTCCTCAGTGTAAGTTAATAAATTCTCATTCCAATATTTACAACAGATTCTATAGCAAATTTACTTGGCCTGAGACTATCCACCATAATTTCCAGAATGTAAAAGCAAAATATATGTTGATAAATGCCAAATCTGTATTAATTAGCACACATTAATATCCTCCTAGACACATCCACTTGGATGGTACACATCTCAAAATCAACATACCCAATATTCCTATATTTCCTACGTCAGTTACTGCTCCCACCACCCAACCCTAAACCAAAAATAACTCATCCTTGACTTATTTTAAATCACCCATCCATAGCCCCTAAATCCTGCTGGAAGGAACTCCTAAATGTTTCTCAAAAACCTCCTTATGTCTATCCGTAATACCACTGTTCCAGTTTAAGTGCTCATCACTTCTGTTGGACCTTCTCCTCGTCTTCTCTCTTCTTCTCTCAATACCCACCCTCCCCACTTCAGCCAAAATTATCTAATTTGAGGTTGAGGTTGATCAACCTAAAAGCAAAAGCCAGGGAGCATTTGAGATCTTGCTCCCTAGCGTATATCATCAGTTTGGCTCAAATAAACTCATAAAAATTCTCTACAGGTTTCGATATTTCTCACATCAACATTTACTTGGTGTAGTGGGCAGGATTCCAAAGCCCACCCAGGACCACTCTGCAGACCCGGACCCAGTAATAGATACAAGCAAGGGCCTATTGCCCGCTACCAGCTTCCCACTTTGCATCAAGTAAACTTGGCTGAGTCTTTCTGGGAACTTCAGGCCTCCTTGCTTTAAGTAGCAGGACATGACTTTATTTGAGCTGTTCTTAGAAAATCCTCAAGCTAGATAAGGGCTGAGATAACCCAGTGGGGAAAAAATGGGTTGCCTGTTTTTAATTCAGCTTTTTAATGGGAGTGCTGGTTAAATGAGTGGCTCAACTCTCTTTAGCAATAAAAGAGAAAGGACACTTGCTTCCCTAACCCACACAGCGAGTGGGGTGACAACAGTTGTTTCAGATCCCCAAATGCAGAGTGGTGGAGATGGATGCCATGAGGCATCCAGTGCAGTAATGCAGTCAACCCCAAAGAAGGCAGCAGGAGCCCCAGGGAGAAAGACAGGGTGCCCTAGAATGGGTTCACCCTAAGAGAGGCCCGCAAGAGAAGCACGTGCTTTGGAAAGTGTGGTTGTTTCAGCAGCATCCAGTAACCTCTCCCTGGCCCTTGTTCAGATATTCTTACTTAAGAATCTCTGTGGGGTTGCCTGAGGAAAAATATCCTCTGGGGCTTATAACAGTCCTATAGGGACATCCACCACCTGTAGCTCACCTGGAGACATGCAGGGCTGGCTTTCTCTGGAAATTTCTTCAGACTCTACAGGGCTCAACATCAACCTGGGAAATCATGCCTCCCAAGCCAACAAGGTCCACCACAGTCAGCCTCCCACTTGTAACTGACATGGCCGAAATGAGGATCCTTTGATACTTTTAATTTGCGTGCACAATTAGAAAAAGCTGGTTATAAAATTAGGCAGAATGAATGGAAAACATTTCATCGGTCTCTCAAAGCTTCAAAAGAGGATTTAGATAAATAGATCAATCTATAATGTCATCTAGGTGCCAACCCAATTCTCTGCAGTAAAATGGCTGTCCTTATTTTAAAAGGAAGGTCATGTGGAACTTGGCTTGTCAAGGACAGATATAATTGCAAAAGGCCTCCAACTGTCTTTTAAATCTGTTTGTGTATATCTATATATGTAATGTTATAAATGTGAAATGATTTTCTATACTCAGAGGCATAGGTACATATATAATGAAACCTGTATTTTCATCTACCAGTCAGAAGCTTAAAATCATGTGGGTGGGAGGGTAGGAAATGGCTGTTACTCTATTATCTGTGCTGCTTTCTGAGTTAGTAATGTGCTTATGATACATTGAAAGCAGCACAATAATTTGATTTCAATTCCTTAAGTCGCTATCCTTTGTAGCTGTTTTCCCTGTTCTCCACATCAGTCCACTGGAACAGAGAGAATGTTCAATAATTTTAATTATTTTCAAAAATTAGAGAAAGAGTGTTAGCTGCTTTCTTCCTTTTAAATTTCTTTTAAACTTCCTTTTAAATTTGCTTATTTAATGTATAATTATTAAAATTGGATGAAACCTTTGAATTTCCCTAGTCTCAGATGACCTCTCACTATGACTTAAAGAAACAAAAAAGTATTAAGAATGTTAGCTGCGTAATTAAGCCTTGTTTTGAGAAATAATTTTGAAGTATGACAAGGAAGATCACTTCTAAAGACAGTAGATATGAGGTCTGTCCAGAAGAAGTGCAGCCATTGTTAATATAACGAGAACGGTCTGCGTGACATCGATGTAGCTTGGCAGCCAAGGAGAGTGGACTGGAATGCCCATGTGTGAACTGTGACAACTTCACTGTAGACACCAGTAGAGTGAGCACTTGCACAGTGTGGCCATTGCATTAAAAAAGACTGGGCCAGCAGAATAACAAATCTGCATCAAATTTTGCACTAAGCTTGAACGTTCCTCTGGGGAAAATATTAGGATGATTCAGAAGGTCACAGCTATGAGCAACTGGTGACTGGTAGCTTCATCACAACACACCCACTCATGCATCACGTCTCATGCAGAGTTTTTTGGTGAAACATCAAATCACTCAGGTGACTCAGCCCCCCTACAGCCCCGATTTGGTGCCCTGTGACTTCTGGCTTTTCCCAAAACTAAAATCATCTTTGAAAGGAAAGAGATTTCATACCATCGATGAGATTCAGGAAAATACAACAGGGCAGCTGATGGCAATTGGGAGAATTGTGTGAGGTCCCAAGGTGCCTACTTTGAAAAGGGGGCTGAGGTGTCATTGTCCTATGCACAGTGTTTCTTGTATCTTATATCTTCTTCAATAAACGTCTCTATTTTTTTTATTACTTGGCTGGATACTTTCTGAACAGGCCTCATACATATGATATAAACCCAAGAACAAGCATTTCACAAAACATTAGTAGAACAGATTTAGTGTTCAAAAGGCATTAACTACCTTAGTTAGACACCTAGAAACTTATTTATAAGTTTTGCTATGTTTAGCTTATATGCTTTTCGTATAGACAAAAAGATTGTGATAATCCAGTTTTTATGTTAATTTAGAATGTCTTTGGGGGGGTATGTGAACAACTGTCTTAACCAATTTTTAGCTAATATGCCTTCCCTCTCCGAGAAGTGCAATCTCTTTCGATTTCTGTATTTCTCTTTTTCTCAGGCTCTGCATGGAATTTTCCTCTCCTCTCCTCCTGGTGTAACACACGATCACGTGTTCGTTGTCTTGTTTTCCCCTGGGTGGTGTGGGCACTTCTATTTCCTTCTCCCTTTTCATCTTTTCTCTCCTTCTGGCCTCTAACAAGATCCTCTCCTGGGTCCCTCTGATCTCTATGCTAATAGGAAAGCACTGAAGTGACTGAAAGGAAGACAAAGAGGAAAAAAAAATCCGGAAAGCAGCTGGGAGCCCTTAGCTCTAACCATCTCTATGGAAACAATTCCACTGAGATCCATCTGGAAACAATTCTGAAGGGATTGCCGGAGCAGTGGTAAGCCTGTCTCACTAAGCCTCACTTGCAGGATTTCCAACTTGCAAATGGGAATAGTTGATAGACATTGTTTTGTTTTGTTTTTAAAGAAAAACAGTAAAGTAGAAAGTCAAGTAAAAATTAGGTTTACCCCTACATAATGTACTTTTTTAAAAACTAAAAACTTCCCACTTGCTATAATGATTAAAAAAAAGCAAGTGGAATATATGTACTAATTTCAAGTTCTTTCTAAGCATTCACAATGGCAAACAGCAGAATGCACAATACAAAGAAATTATGGCCAAAGAAAACATCAAGGTGTGATGGTAAAAAGTCATTACAATGCCTTTAGGTTTGTGGCCCATAACCACACAAAGTAAGTATGTGGAAAGAATGCCAAACTCAATCAGGCAGTAAATAAATTGTATGAATTCAGGCAAGGGGTGAAAAGGATTACAGAATTCCATCTACCAAATCAGGTGGAAAGACTGAAAGGATAAAGTAGGGAAGTGACTTGAAACAGAGAAAGAACTCCCTCTGAAGTGTGAAATTTTGGAGTCTTACCAATACAACTATTTTAAAAAGAAGGGATCAGAGGTGCTAACAGTGTCAGCAACACCAGAACATCAAATTGCAGGACTGTTCAAAAGTCTCCAGCCAATAAATTGTTAACTGCAGGTCTCCAGAGGTGGTCATTTCAGAGTTTGTTCCGGGGAAATAACTTAAGTTTGCCTAAAATGATGTTTGTTTAAAACCATGGCCACTGGTGTGAAATCATTTGAGTTCAAAATGCTAGCTTCTGCCTCTAGGTGTATGACCTTGGACATTTTTTTTCACTTTTCTAGAACTCAGGCACCTTTTCTGTAAATTGAGGATAATAATTACCGTATTTCACAGTTGTAAAGAGTCAGTGAATTGAGCACAGCACCTAGCTCAAACAAGTTCTCGATAAACGTGAGCTATTATTAATACATTATCCTGGTTTTGTTTCTCTGTCTCTAGTAATGATGATCACACTCCAACTTTCCCCTTTTCTGAGGGGTATTTTAAAGGAGTGGGCTTAAGAAAGGCACTGCAGCACTTTGGCTTAACCAATGCTACTGTCCCGCACTTACCTTTTTTTCCCCAAACTATAAGAGAAAGTTTATTTAAAAAGTCACAGAGGTAGAAGATATGAACCATACAAGAAATGGGCCTCAGGAAACAAGTTACCCAGGCAAAAGGAGGGGCCCTTGGAGCTCAGGAGAGAAGGGTAAAGGTGAACCCCCGGTTCCGCGTGCCAGAGGAGGGGGAGGGGAGGAAGCTGTCACACACTTGAGCAGGTTTGAGGATAAATGAAGACCATGAAATATGCGTGAGGTAACTAGCCATGAAATGTAAGGAAATTGAAGGTGACTGGCTTCCTGTGTCCGCTCTACACACTGAGATCTCATGGGGAAGACATTCAAGCTTCTTCACTGCAAGCACCCCTTGCGCCCCCATCCCACCCTCTCCGAGTTTCCCAGCGCCCTTACTACTAAGTCTAACTGGATACTGACTTTTCCTACCGGGAACCATCGTGCGCTCCAACTCACTTCCTTCTCTCCGTCTCACTTCAAGTCCCTTCCTACTTTGGGGCCTTAATCTGCATTAATCTCTTTAACAGGATTGCCGCCCCCCCCTTCCCAGAAATTCAGCTTGCATTCCTTTTTTAAATTAAAAATAGAAAGCCATTAGGTGTCGCTAGGAACCTTGGTGGTGTGAGAGTACAACCAAAAAGTACTTATTCGGTGTCACTAGTACTTGGAATTTTCAAGGATGCAAAACTCTAGTTAGAAAACGAGCCTAAATCGGCCGTGAGGGGCTAATCGGTCACTCGTTCTAAAGTGCGGGAGATGAACGGCAAGAGGAATGCGATGGCGAGAGCAGAGAGCGAGGTGCCTATTTGCAGATAAACACAGGTAGGGAGGAAATAAATCAAGAAGCCCCTCCCGCCCTCCACCCCCGCGACGAGGCCCACTGGTGGACGACGGTGCGGACAGCGCCAGGGCCAAAGGAAGGAGGTGCCAGGGCCAAAATTGGGACTAGTGGACACTTGAATCTCCCCAGCGTTGAAAAACTCCTATATTTACTGCATAATGCAAACATGGTGGACAAGGAAACTGCTCCCTGTTTGGCAGCAGAAGCACGTGGTGCCTTTTCCACGCAAGTGACGCTAGGGTAAGGGCGGGCCTTTATGGAATTTGTTCGTGGTGGGGCAGAGTACCGGAGAACTCTTCCAAACTGTGACACCACTATTCCCTCAAACACGTTGGCAGGACCACTATTACCACTCACCCTCCAAGAGAGGCCGGAATGCGGGCTCTGGGGATGTGATGGCTGTATAGTGCACAGGGAGGAAGGACCGTTCTCTAACCGGAGCTGCCCGAGCGCCTCTCCACCAGCTGGGCAGCCTAAGCCTACCAGCGCGCAGGAGCACTACTCGTCGCCGGCGCCGGAGTGGCCTCGACTCTCTCGTCTCGCGAGAGCGGAGGCAGCCGGTTCTCGCGGCGCTCGCCCCACCCACCCCTCCTCGCTCGCTCCCTCCCATCCCCCCAAGCCATTCGCTCTGCTGCGCAGCTCCCTAAGCGGTTCCCTCCGCCGGAGACGGTTGGAAGAACCGTTGCGGGGAGCGCGGCCCTGGGCGAGCGACTTCTTCCTGTCGACCGAAGCCCGCAAGCCCCGGAGTCGGCGCTGCTGTCGTTTGACAGGGTATCTGAAGTAAAAGGGGGTAGGTTGGGCTGGTTTCGTGAGCGGAGTCGGGAGAAGGACGAAAGAGACTGGGAGGGGGTGGGGGGGCGAAGTGTGGAGGTCGCCGCTTGGAAGCGGCCAGGCTGCGCCTCCCAGGCGATCTCCCACTTCAAGGGGGGCGGCATGTCGGGGGGAGGATTTGCTGATGTGAAATTCAGTGAATGAAGCCGAGGCCCGAAATGGGGGTCATCCAGCATTTCTCCTTTCCCTGCTGGTTTGGCCTCCGCCATTTTGGGTTCGGTGGCGCGGCCGCCTCGGCTTCCCGCCCTTCCTCTCTTTCTACTTTTTGCCCCTCAGTTTCCGAAAACATATAGAAGGCTGGAAGGTGGTCAGAGCGCCCTGGAGGGGGTGAGGGTGGGGAACGAAGCGAGCCGGGAACCGCCGGGCAGTTGGGCGGGGGTGGGGGGAGGGTCTGGGCTGACGGGCGCGCTCCCGATGGAAATGGCGCTGGGTGGGCCTGGCCTCCCTCCGCGGCCTCCCATCCTCCGCAGTCTCGGCTGGGCTACCTGGGCTGGCGGGACTCCCAGTGACTTCTGACGCAGATTCTCAAGATGAGAGAGGCTGGAGCTGGGGGAGGAAAGCCAATGGCGACGAAGGCGCTCGACTCCCAAGTCCAGGACAAAGGAGGCAGGCAGAGGTCCTCCTTTGTAACTCCGCCGCCCGGTGGCTGAGGTTTTTAAGCCAGGCTTGGCTGCCGGACGGGGAGGCGGGGGAAGGGGCGTACTCTCCCTGGCTCTCTGGTCTCCAGGGCAGCTAGATAAACGAAAAGTCTCCGGGGAGGAATAAAGGACGCTTAGCTGGCCCTTATATTCCAGATTTGGAACTTCGAAAAGAGTACGTACTCATTTTCCAAAGGGTTCTTTTCTTCACGCTTACCTTAAACGTAAAGGCTTTGTGGGTAATTGTTTTGTAAGCAGAAAAGTGGGTGACTTATCAAACAGGAATGTGAAAGGGGCATATTTCAAATAGGCCGTCTGGGCCCGTTGGGCGACGTGGTGCAGCCTATTGAAGTTTGGGCGGGGTGGGTGGTGCGGCAGCGGCTCTCTGTGGTCGGGCTCCGGCGGAGTTGGAGTTGGAGTAGGCGTTTTACGTCTGGGGAGAGGTGAAGACACCAGTGGTGTCAAAGACGTGTGTGTAGGAATTGACTTACTGTGCGAAGATTCTTTTGGCATTAATTAGGCTGTATAAAGTACTTTAAACTACAGTTGGGGTTTTTTGGGGGGGGGTAGCTAAGCATATTTTTTATTTAATGTAGGACTATCGTAATATTTTGTCCAAAAACAGACCTACTCAACAGCAAGACAAACGGAAAGCGCAGTCCATGCGGTGTGATGATTTTTTGGTCTTTAGAACACAGGAGAACTGGGTGGGTAGTTTTCACTGAGGACAGCGGTAGGAAAGGGACAAGCAAGGCCTCAGAATAAGAGTTCCCAATAATTCATATGAATCTTTACAAGAAGTCTCTTATCTACGTTTCCAGCTTTAGAAGACAGACTGGAGTTTACTTACAAGGGAGTACGTACGTGATATAACAGCTTTCCTAAGTGGATTGCCCTAGAAATCTTTTTTTCTGCCCTCATCTGCATCATAACTTGGAAATCCATGTAATTGCCTTTATATTTTTAACACCTAGTCCTTTTTTGGTGGTCTCATACTCGTAAACAAGCAGCCGAATGTGGTGGTGACTGCTCTAGAAAAGAACTCATTCATAATCTTTTAGGTCTTAGTGGTGTGTCTGACTTTTTAAATTTAAAATTGAGCAAGCACATCGGAAGAGGGGATAACTTATAATTTCCATTTTAGTTAAACATACCAATTTTTTGCCCAAATCTGGAGTTCATTCTCATTTTTTTAGAACCAGTGGGCTATGAGTTAGAAAGTTATTTATCGATGCATCAAATCCTTTACGTATTATACTTTAAAAGGTGGTATAATCTCTGCTATAAAGGAATTTTATATTTCATTTGGTGTCTCTTAGATGCTTTTTCTGACAAACTAAATTCTCATACAAAAAAAAGACTAAAGTCCTAATGTTTCAACTACTGGTATTTTTAATTGGTGCTAACACTTGGAAATCTTAAAACAGAATTGTGATTAGTCATAATGCTGTTGCAAAGAAAGGGTGAGCTGGATTATCCTGAATAAGTAAAAACTATTAGGTAGTTCCCGAGACAGCTTTATTAAGGTACTAAAGCAGATTGTCTTTTTGTATGCCTTTACAGTTCATCTTGGTTTTGTTTACTAAGTAGAATTCTAGACTCAAATTCTGGGTTTTGAGGAAATAATAGAGTGTTTTTATTTAATAAATTTATTTAGTTAGTTTTGGAGAGAGAGAAAGGGAGGGAAACATAGATGTGTGAGGGACACATCAGAAGGCTGCCTCTTGCATGCTCCCAACTGGTGACCTGGCCTGTCACAACCCAGGCATGTTCCCTGACTGGGAATCGACAGTACCCATCTCACTGACACACACCAGTCGGGGCGAGTGTGCTTTCTTTCTGTGTGTGTTCTCTTAGTACACATGGGATGGAGAATTGCCCTCTTAAGAGTGTCTTCCGAATCTGGTTAAGTTTTCCCCAATTTAAAATTGTGTTTAGGTTTTGTGGGCAGGGGGGGTTTAATAGTACTTTTATTTGTTGTTTTTATATAGATCTCATTGGTATAGGCTGATCAGAAAGTCAGAAGTAATTCACTTGCGAGTTCTTGTAATAAAATAGTCTGTTTTCAACTTTTGTATTTGTTCCCAAAACAGTATCTTCACATTGACAAAATGTGCTAAGTGTTATAAAAAGCACCATGTTGATGTTTTTGTTTTTGTTTTTTTGTTTTGTTTTTTTTTTTTTCCATTTTTACTTACTGATTTTAGGGAAAGAGAGACATTAATTTTTGTTATTCCACTTATTTATGCATTCCCTGGTTGATTCTTGTATGTTCCCTTATCAGAAATGGAATCCGCAGCCTTAGCATATTGGGGCGATGCTCTAACCAGCTGAGCTTACCTGGCCAAGGCTTCGCAACAGATTGGCTTTGCAAAGTTCTTAAATTTTTCCTGAGGAAGTAACATGTGGTGGTGGTAGATCTTCTCCACTTTTCCCCTATTTTGTTCTTAACTTCCTTTATAGGAAGCAGCTATTATTTCTTAGGTTAGTGCTTTTTTTTTTTTTTTAATTTAAGAAAATCGTAGATCTTCAAAATGTCTCTAACTTTTCCCCCCACTGTTTTGGAGCCTACTTTGAGGGCTACTAGACCAGTATTTTTAAATCGTCCAGCCAATAATACATATATTACAGTAAGCGTTTCAAAAAACCCCCTCTCTCCTCTCTGTTTTAGAAGTTTCTAAGGAAATGTGAAAACTTGTGACAATATTTATTTCCTTTTAAGACTCAGGATACTTACCTGTCCTTTAAGATTCAGTTGTTTTTGTTAGTGATACATTTCACTAGTTCTACAGGGCCCCTTAAAATGTAGTAACAATGGCCACTGTTGACTGAGTGGTTCCATTCCACAGACCAAGCACTGAATGATTCTTAAAATGGTCCAGTGAGGTATAAGCACCACTGTTGTAATTTGTAGTTGGACATATCAGTTAGGTAATTAGCTTAAAGTAAGTAGCCAGTGAGTGACAGACCAGGGACTCAAACCCAGTTTTGTTTTGTTTTTTCTTTTTAAAAGTTCGTACCAGTTATTTGTATGCATAAGAATTAGTTTTGTAATATCAGATAAAAATGCATATTCTTGCCATTTGGGATGTCTATATCTAGAGTGGCACCCAAGATTCTTGGTTTAAAAAAACAACAGAACAGGTACCAGAGGTGATTCACGTGCAGAGATGATTTGATTTATAACCATATTTGGATATTTCTACATTTAGCTTAGTTTTAAATGCATGAGTTTCTTGGGGGTGGGGACAATGTTACTCTTCGCAGATACTGGCCCTAAGAGTTGCGCTGATCATTCAGTCTGTGAAATTAAATACTAGTGAATATTGTGTATATGCAATACAATTCTTGAGCGTACAGGAACCAAGTGAACAAACTGTTTTATTTACAGGGGAGGAGGTGGTGAGGGAAGGTTTTGAAATAATCAGGTGAGTAGGATTCCTACAGCTGCATAATGAAATTTATAAGCTCTGGTAAGTTTCTGCAGCTGAAGGACTTCTGCATTAACCTTTTAAAAGTGTTCTGGAATATCAAAAGGAAGGATGAATGTCTTGGGAAGGGAACAGGGTGGATGGGTTCATTTTGGAGGGGAAAGAGGGCTTCTCACTATACTCTTTTTAATGCTTTTTTAATGTGAATGTATTGTCATTTTTAAAAATTTGTGTCTTAAGGCAGTGAGTAAACTGGTTTTTAATACACTATCTTCAATAACTTCCAAAGTGGGTGGCTTCAAAAAACACTGATGACTGTCAGAAGGCCTTTTTACCTCCATTTTAAAATTCAGCCTAATTTAGTCATTAACCCTTGTGGAGTGTTTGAATCAGACTTAGTTAAAATAACAATAAGAATTTTTCCCCCTTCAAAAACAATTTGTTATGTTCAGAATTATAGTGCATCTAATAAATTTACACCTTTGTGATATTTTTTCCAACATCAAAGAAGTATTTGTGCTTTTGACTTTGGTGCTTGCTTACTGTGAGTGGATGGTGGTCCTGTGTGCGAACTTTTGAGTGGTTAAGTTTTAAAGAATTTGCAGAACTATTCAAGTGAATAATAAAACCTGGAAAATGTAAGTGAAAATTGGAGAGATGAGGAAGAGGCAGAGTTGATGTTAAAAGGCAGGGTTGAGAAATAGGAAGAGTTTGAAGACTTGAGAGGAATTATGTAAGCTTTTTGAGAATTAGGCAGTATATACTTGCTCCTTACAAATTCAGTATTTTTGTGGGGGGGGGGTCACATTTCACTGCCTTTTTTCGATCTTTCTGCCTACCTCAAAACAGAAGTGTGTTGTGCCATTGTATTGTGTAGCATTGTCACTGGAGTCACTGAGCTGTATGCCACATTTCCTGTTGTGCACCACTGAGAGGTGTTTCTTCAGTACCTCTGACAAGAGTATATTTTGATTGACTGCTTTATGTGCTTGTTTATTTTTTTATAGCGTTTAAATCAAACGGTATTGAGATGGATTGGGTTATGAAACATAATGGTCCAAATGACGCTAGTGATGGGACAGTACGACTTCGTGGATTGCCATTTGGTTGCAGCAAAGAGGAAATAGTTCAGTTCTTTCAAGGTACCTCTAGTATTAGTCAAAGTTTAGTAGTATTTTAATTTTACATTATATTACTCAGTTTTTTTAATTTACAAAACCCATTTGCTTGGGGGACTTTTTAATTTGAGTATGATATCTTGGTTAATGTATAAAGTTATGAAATTTGCTCCAGTTAATATTCCATACAGAATGTGTAGAATATGTAAAACCTAACTAATGTGCAGTAAACTTTAATTAAGAGTAATTATGTGTGATGAAATGAACCATGAATTAGCATATGAAACATAGTTAAATTTGATTTGAGCTTTTTTAATGTAATATAGGTGGGCTTTTACAGTGTGTAATTTTAAAAGACACTGGTCGCAAAAATAATTATGTAATCCAATATTTGAAAAAAATCTTCCATTTGTATTATGGGGTGATGGGGAACTAAGCGTTTTTTGTTTTGTTTTGTTTAGACTTGTTTTAAATATTTGATTCAGATGGGAATGTTTCAGCCTTTAACACTGTTCCCCTTGATGGGGTTATTTGTCCTTGGGTTAAAGGGTTGGAAATCGTGCCAAATGGGATAACATTGACGATGGACTACCAGGGGAGAAGCACAGGGGAGGCCTTCGTGCAGTTTGCTTCAAAGGAGATAGCAGAAAATGCTCTGGGGAAACACAAGGAAAGAATAGGGCACAGGTGGGGATGGAGAGTTTGGGATGGTGTTAAATTTTTATTTTTGGGGGTTGTGGGTCACTATTGCTTAAATGGGGGGGTAACAGTAACATTTTTCTGGGGTAGTTTTAAAAGAATTGATAATTATCTAAATTTAACTTGGAAACTACAGATTTGGGTGGGGAATTAATACTAATAGTTTGCTTAAATTAAAATTAGATTGTTTTCATTTCTCTGTAGGATGTTGATAAATGCTTTTGTATAATCAACTATTTTCTCTAAACACCTATCATGTACTTAAAGAAAAGCTAAAATACATTTATATTTCAAATGGCTAATTTGTCTATGTGAAACTTAAATATAAATTATTTAAGTTTGAAGGTTTAAAAATGTTAACTTTATGGTGTATTTAGGCAATTTAAATTGGGTTATGTATCTGGATATAGAAAAACTTACTGCATTTTGCCCAATATCTTATTTACTCTAATACATTTAAGCTGAAACCTGTACCTTAAACCATTTTTAAATAGGTATATTGAGATCTTCAGAAGTAGCAGGAGTGAAATCAAAGGATTTTATGATCCACCAAGAAGATTGCTGGGCCAGCGACCAGGACCATATGATAGACCAATAGGAGGAAGAGGGGGTTATTATGGAGCTGGGCGTGGAAGTATGTATGACAGAATGCGACGAGGAGGTGATGGATATGATGGTGGTATGTGTATCTAATGAACAAAGGTTCTGTTGTCATTTTCTTAATGTTCCTGACACTTTGTCAAGAAATACAGAAATGGCAGTAATTTCAGTACCTACTAGGTTTTAAAACCTGTTCATGAAATTATGAATTCCCATGGCCAGCCGTGGGACTTGGTTGATGCACATATTGGCCCCTAAATGATGTATATAGAAATTAAAATGAAGATATTGGCACATGTTGATGTCTGTTTGATATCAGGGTGAAAATTACTTTAGATGTCTAAATGTATCCTTTTGAAATTTCTAATTTCTACCAAGTGTTAACTGCTTTTTTCACGTGTTGAGAGTTGCAAACTTGTAATGATTACCACAAAGTGTGCTTTTGTAAACTACGTTATAAAATTTCTCTCTTTGAAGTATATTCACATATTTCTCAAATTACACAGGTTATGGAGGTTTTGATGACTATGGTGGCTATAATAATTATGGCTATGGAAATGATGGCTTTGATGACAGGATGAGAGATGGAAGAGGTAAACTAAATATTCAAAACATACTCATTTTTAGGTGAATTTTGGTATTTGCTTTACAGCCACTTAGTTGTAATATAAGTGACTTATATAAAGTCAGCTAGGGCATATTTTGTAGTGTATTCTACATAGGGCTCTATATAGATGTATACTCAGTGGTACATTCTCCATTTGATGATTAGACCAACTATAAGTGTTAGATCTCTTGGGGTTGAGTGTGTGAGTGGGAAAAGACGTGTTATAGGGAAGAAATGTTGAAATACTTTTCTACATGTATCAGTTTATAATCTGGAAATGTTCTTTAGGTATGGGCGGACATGGCTATGGTGGAGCTGGTGATGCAAGTTCAGGTTTTCATGGTGGTCATTTTGTACATATGAGAGGATTGCCTTTTCGTGCAACTGAAAATGACATTGCTAATGTGAGTAATTTTAGTAATTAGTGGTTTTATATATACTAATCCTGGTATCTAAATTTTGAAGCATTCTTAATGTTCTCCTTATAATTTTGATATCAGAACCCTTTAACGTGAAAAAATGTATATTATATAGATTCGTGAGTATTTTTTTGTGTCCATTGTGTGCTGGCCTACATAGGATTCAAACAAGTAAAGGCTACATTCATAAAGTCCAGTTAAGAATTTAGTGAAAACCCTGACTTGGGTGGCTCCATTAGTTGGAGCTGTGTCCTGGACACCAAAATCTTGTGGGTTTGGTGCCTGATTGGGGAGTGTATGGGAGGCAGCCGATCAGTGTTTCTCCCTTTCTCTCTCAAATCAATAAACATATCCTCAGGTGAGGATTTTTAAATATATACCAAAAAAAAATTAAATTAGTAGAAGCTGACTGACCAGCATAGAGACTGGGAGACTGTTTCCCTTGTGTGAAGTTTTGAAAAATATAAATCTGTTAACAACGGAAAAGTTTAAGTAGTTTGGTTTGACTTCCTGGGCTGTATGACGAGCTGAAAGTAATGGAAGTAGATGTTGCTATTGATTTAAAACTAGTTGGTTTCATATTGGCTAGAGAGTCAGCAAACGTCAGCGGATGGGCCATCCAGTCACATTCATTCACTTACTGAGTCGTTTACTCCCAGTGGCCTACAAAGCCAGGAGTATTTACTGTCTAGCTTTTAAAGAAAATTTTGCTTTAGCTCTTACTGGGAACCAGTTGGCTTAAGTTCCGGGTGCCTTTTAAGATCACTTAAAACCTGGTTAACTTGTGATTAGAACTAAGGTGATATATTTTGGGAGCTATCCATATATAGTTGGTAGGCTTATCAGACTCCATCATTGTGAGCCATACACCCAATTTCAAATACTTTTCTTGGGAGTGGGAGTCTTATTCTTCTCCCTGTCAGAAGTAGGGTATGAGACTTTTTCATCTGTTTAGGATAAACTATTCTCTGGGTTAGATATATTTTTATTCTCAAATTTAGTATCACCTACTTTATTTTAGAAGAGAATAATTTCTGTGTTTTCCTAAGTGTATGTATAGTTTTACATTCCTAGAACCTCTGGAGTTGATGTAATTATTAGTTTTGTAACACAGGGCAGGGCAACAGAGGGGTTTGTTTTAATAAAGAAGGGAAAACAAAGGCATGTGGTAATTTCAGTAATAGAAAATAGAAAAGTAACAAGTTCTTCCCTTTAGTTCTTCTCACCACTAAATCCAATACGAGTGCATATTGATATTGGAGCTGATGGCAGAGCAACAGGAGAAGCAGATGTAGAGTTTGTGACACATGAAGATGCAGTAGCTGCCATGTCTAAAGATAAGAACAATATGCGTAAGTAGTGCTGGCATGCTATCTTGTTTCCTAGGTGTGAACTTGTTTCTTCTATGTTCAGGTTTTAATAGTTTTCTAGGGGGCTGCCTTTTTATTTTTTAAGATTTTATTTGTTTTAGGGAGAGGGAGAGAAACCACATTGTGTGAGAGACACATAAATTGGTTGCCTCTGGCCCACAACCCTAGCATGTGCTCTGACCGGGAATCAAACCAGTAACTCTAGGGGTCTTTTTATTGAAGCGTTAATTCACACTCTTAATACTTGACAAATTAGAACTTAAGTAATTAAAGGGGGGAAAATAGGTATGTTACATGTACTGCCTGAGTTGCCATGCCTTTTGCAAATTAGTACCACTGCTTAATCTATACATCGATCAACTTAGGTGATTATTTTTACGTCATCAAATCAGTTTTTAAGCCACTAAATTTCACCTCAACCAGGGATTCCCAAATCTGACTACACTAATCAGTCACTTGGTACTTAATAAAAAGTTCTCTTGGCCCTGGCTGGTGTGGCTCAGTGGATTGAGCACCGGCCTGCTAAGCGAAAGGTCACTGGTTCAATTCCCAGTCAGGGTACATGCCTGGGTTGTGGGCCAGGTCCCCAGTTGGGGGTGTGGGAGAGGCAACCGCTTGCTTGCACGTTGGCGTTTCTCTCCCCCTGTAAAAGAAACGATGTTTAAAATGTTTTGTAAAAGAAGTTTTCCCAGACACTGCTCTTAAGATTCTAATTCAGTTGTATGACTGGGCCTGGAATCTGTTTTTAAGAAGTATACCAGTTGGTTCTGACATAAGGAATCAGTTCCTTTTATAGATAAACTGAGGCCCCAAATACTTGTTACTTGTTCAAGGCTATACAGTTTGAAAGAAACCTGGTTGTTGTTTTTTCTGCCCTGTTCACCATTCATTTTATTGTTCCCATCGAATTTGTAAAGCATACATTTAAGATTAATATTAGATAGCCTTTTTATGCTTTGATAAATTTGATCCATCATTTCTCCTCTTGTTTCCTAAAGAACATCGATACATTGAACTCTTCTTGAATTCCACTCCTGGAGGCGGCTCTGGAATGGGAGGTTCTGGAATGGGAGGCTACGGCAGAGATGGAATGGGTATGTAAAGTTTTTTAAGTAAATGGAGTTAGATACTTAGCAATCAGCCTCAAACTTTTTTTTGTTTTTTGTTTTTAAAGATAATCAGGGTGGTTATGGATCTGTTGGAAGAATGGGAATGGGGAACAATTACAGTGGAGGATATGGGACTCCTGATGGCCTGGGTGGTTATGGTAAGTGTCTGGTTATTCTGGTTCAGTTTGTTAGTCTTCATGTGTGATGCAGACTAACTTCTATATGTCGATGCCTTATACTAAATTCTTCATGTCTTTCTTCCTAAGGTCGTGGTGGTGGAGGCAGTGGAGGTTACTATGGGCAAGGTGGCATGAGTGGAGGTGGATGGCGTGGAATGTATTAGACCATAACCACCAACATAATAGTCCTGACAACAGCATCTGGTCTACTAGACTTTCTTACAGATTTCATTTCTTTTGTATTTTAAGAACTTTATAATGACTGAAGGAATGTGTTTTCAAAATATTATTTGGTAAAGCAACAGATTGTGATGGGAAAATCTGTTTTCTGTAGGTTTTATTTGTTGCATACTTTGACTTAAAAATAAATTTTTATATTCAAACCACTGATGTTGATACTTTTTATATACTAGTTACTCCTAAGGATGAGCTGCTTTCATAAGCTTTGGGTTGGTGTATTTTGTTACTAGCTCTATAAGAAGTAGCAGTGCAGTGTGACTGTAGAGGAGAGTGGTCCCCTCTACATGTCTGCAAGTCTTAGTAAGCAGACACCTGGATAGGACTTGGAAAGTAGTATAACTTTTAATTTCTCCTGGATAATACTGTAAATACAAAACCTAAAGATAAGTTTAGATGGTTTCAGGAGTATAAAGTTCTGCTAATTCTATATTAGTGTTTTTTCAAATGTCACTTACCAGGCACAGTTCTGAAATGTTGATCTAAATAAGAGGTATCTGGATTTCTGAATATTCATAATTGTATTACCCAAGAATAGCAGTGTTGGACACTTAAATTCTAGCCCTAGATTTTAGAATAAAATCCCCTCAGCACTTGACTGAAGTACCAAAAAATGTTTCAAAAAACTGACAGTTGTAAGTTATCTCAGAAATGTCTTAGACTAGGTTAAGGTTCTAAAAGTGAAATGAGAATTCAATACAAAAGTACTTAACTGTGGAGTATAATTCTCACAGATGTATTTTTATTTTCAGCCCAATAGTTAAAGCATATGTTTTTTTAAAATATCTGTATAAAATACCTTTAAAGATGTAAGAGAAGTCCATGTTGTAGTCTTAAAATGATAGTCCTGCGGTTGGATTTTTCATCTGCTATCTGTTTGGCGTTTTAGAGCCATTGTGTTAAAAAAATATATACTATATGTAGCAAGGAAAAAGGTGCTTTTTACTTTTAATCCTTTTGATCAATATGGCTTTTTTCCAAATTGGCTAATGGATCAAAATGAAACCTGTTAATGTGAATTCAGTTATTGAACTTGTTACTTGTTTTTGCTAGAAATGTTAATGTAATAAATATCGATGTGGGAGATAATAGTATGGCGTCTGTCCTAGAATGCTTCGTGTCAATTTCTGATTATAAATCAAGGTACTGAATATGTCTAACTGAAGATTAGACAAAATGACTCCTAAATTTAGAATGATTTCTGCTTTAAAGAAGGTAGTGTGATCCTAAATGGAGTTTATCAGCTAAAGCAATGATAAATCTTAATGCCTATACATACTCCCTTAATTACCCATTTAAATATTAGTCTCATGTCATTTGATTTATTTTAATCCTCAACCTGAGGACCTATTTTCATTGCTTTTTTTAGAGAGAGGGAGAAAGGTATGGAGAGAGAAACATTGATTGGTTGTCATCTTGTACATGCCCTGACCTGGAATTGAATCCATGACCTGTAGCTCTACGGGTTGATGCTCCAACCAGGTGAGCCACGCCACCCAGGGCCCACTTACATTTTTTAGAGATCACGTGTGCTTTTGTTTTCCCAGGAGTACTCTTAAAATCTTAAAAGAGTGAAAATAGAAAAATGTTATCAATGAGAGTTGCCCTTCTAAAGCAGGCTACTTTTTCAAATCTTTTATTCGGTTTATAAAATTCACATTTTATTTTAAAACATTGCAGGGTAGGAGAATTACGACCACAATTCCTTGGCACCGTGGTGGCATTGTTGTGGTCGTACTAGCTAGATGAGGGATGAGCGAATGCTATGTGAAGTTTATTAAGACAGACAGTGTCTGTAAGTGCAGGTCTGATGTGAAAAGTAAAAGTGTAGCTTCACAACCACAAAAGACAAATTCAAAGTTTGTAACATAAATTTCAAAATTAGTACAAAGGGTTTTTATAAAAGAGCCAACTAAATGGAGCAAGTTGTATTGCCGTCATAAAAGCTTGCCTACAAAAATCCCAAATCAAGGGCGATACACGAATTTTAAATGGCAAAGAATTTAAGGGGATGGGGGCTAAAAATGGTTAAACAGCTTTGGAGTTTAAGCAGGAATCACATTTCAAAATTTGTTTTAAGCACAGTAATAAAAAACATCTGGTACTTGAAAATTTTCCTTTTTCCTTAATCTCATTGTCAGCAATCATAAAAATGTTCATCCCATCAATACAAAACAATTTTCAAGAATATAATTTATCTCTTGAGGACATTTCTATCAGAGCATTCAAGAAAGACCACCTAAAAATCTCAATTCTAACTGAAGACCTCACACTGGATTATGGAGAGAAAATCTTTGAGTAAAATATTAATTTCATACTCTGGCAATTTAGAAAAATAATTTTTAAGCTTAATGAAAGTATGTACTCTGAGGAAAGGATCCTGTAGAATAACCCCCATCCTAGGGGGCGGGGGATGGCCATGATTAAATTCACCAAATATGCTTTTAGGGATAATGTAAGGTTATCCTAATACGACATTGAAAGGTACACAAGCATAAAGTGCATGGCTGATAATTTTAAAAATGTAGGTTCCCTAGTAGTGATATCATTCAAGTGACTATACAAAGGTAACTTTACAGATTAAATTCTTGCTATGCTATAAGCAATGTAACAAGGTTAGTGTTTATTCAGTCTCATGCTTCAAATGGTTCAAGTATGTATTTCATGGCAGGGCTGACCATATTTTCAATAACTGACCCTAGCTTAGAGGTGCTCAGTTTACGGTGAATTTTTTACTCTATGTAAAAAATTATTCTGTGCAGACCACTGCAATGTGATGCTTCTTAAAAGTTATTAGATCTGCAAGTAGCAACTTAAGGTAAAAGGATGATGGTTTAACTTTCAAAATAAGGAAAAGGTTGAGGCAAAATAACCTCTTTAACCCACTGTATCTGAAAGAAAGCAACTACAACATTGGTTTTAGAGAGGAAGAAAACCAAAAGGAATTTTATAGGCTAAAATATTGGCCTTTTCTAATGCAAAGTGGGCAAAAGAAGGGAGGGGGAAAGGGCCAAACAGTTGACATCTTCCTAAGCTAATGGAAAATCTGTTGAATTGGAATATTAACACTGGTAAAAAGTTCTACACATTTCCAGTCTTTCTCTGAGACCCATGAAGCTTTAAAGTGCATTACAAAAACTTACAGGCAACATCAAATACAAACTCGACCACCTGGAGAATAAAACAATCTGAAGCCCTATTTCTAAGAAGGCCTTTATAAAATAAGGCAGGTATGTGTTAGCTATGCTATCTGGCCTTTCAGTGTCATTAAGAGTTACATGATAATTACATGAATTTGGAATTAGGTTAAAGTTCTTTTAAAGCACGCCCTGTTGAAAATACTTTTTGAATAATAGTGGAAAGGAAATACCACATTATACAACGTAATTCCCATGAACTGAAATGTGAAACAACTGGTACCAGTACTATCTGAAAGGTGCTTCAGGAGGGCTGTCTGAGTATGCGCAACATGTTCATACATAACATTCACCACAGGAACTTTCATACCGGGAAGATTGAGCTCCGGAGTCTTACGGCAAATTAGATGAGCATCTCTGAATCAGCAATGCATGACAGGAATCACAAACCCGTACTGGCTTTGGTGAAGAAGGCAAAGGCAGTTCGTTGTCAGAGCAAGCATTACAGAAAATTTCTCCACAGTTTCTGCAATGGTGCTATTCGTTAGAAAACAAAAAAAATCAGAGAAAAAACTATGAGTAAAATTAAAAGCCGTATTTGCACCAAAACTTTTGGACTCGACTTCCTTTACCTTTCTCTTAGAGAGCGAGAATTCCTTTTCACAAAGCTTACAATGTGTCGCTTCTTTGTCTTTCAACCATACCAGTCCCTAGTAGGAGGAAAAGTAACTATCAATGCTCAATGACACTAAAAATTGCATTAAAAAAACATTTTCCACCGAGAACATTTTATAGGAGTGTATACAGATGAAGAATCAAAAATGAGTCCTTTAGCCCAGGTGGGTGTGGCTCAGTGGACTGAGCACCAGCCTGTGAACCAAAGGGTTGCCGGTTCAATTCCCAGTCAGGGCAAATGTCTGGGTTGTGGGCCAGGTCCCCAGTAGGAGGCGTGCGAGAGGCAACCACACACTGATGTTCCTCTCTAAAAATAAATAAAATTTAAAGAAAAAGCGTCCTTTTTCTTTGAGAGAATACTGAAATAGTTGTAGATTAAATGTGTGAACTTTGCTTCAAAATAGTCAGGGAGAAGGGATGTGGGTTGAACATAAAACAAGATTGGCCATATACTGGTAAATACTAAAACTAGGTAATGGTTTGTTTTACTCCCTACAATTACATATGTTCAAATATTTTCATGATAAAATGTTTTTTAAAAATAAAAATCTATCACTGATGAGAGTTTTCATTAAGGAAAGAAGCTTAAAGATTATCTAGTCCAACACTTAAGGATAAATTTTCACTGTAAAATACATTTGAGTTTGGCATTATATCTACTTTATACACAGTAATTCCCTAAAACTTGAAGAATTTGGAAACAAGATGTTTGATTAAGACCACATTAAATTAGTTTTACGTGGCCATTAATTTCCCTCAAGTTCTGTAATTCACACATTTAATGGCTACTGTGTAAACTTCAGTAGTTTTAAACAAGTGAGTTAACTTAGTATCTAAAATTACTAATTTGACCCATTCTTAACCAACCAAGATCTTGACTAGAAAGAGCATTTTTTTCCCCCATAAAGACACTTTGTTTAGTTGGTGCCAATTTTATAATGAAAAGACCCAGGTGGAAGGACCAGTCCTCAATGCCTCTAATTAATCTTATCACATGTTCCTTTTAAAAACAGCCTGGCCCTGGCGGTTACGGCTCAGTGGGCTGAGTGCCTGCTAACCGAAGGGTCGCCAGTACAGTTCTGTTCCCAGGCACGGCACATTCCTGGGGTGCAGGCCAGGTCCCCAGCTGGGGGTGTACGAGATGCAAATGACCGATGTATTTCTCACATGGATGTTTCCTGCTTCTTCCATTCCCCTCTCTCTAAAAGTAATAAAATCTAAAAAAAAAAAAACAAAAACCAGCCTGGCCTAAGCCACACTGCTGCTGCTTCCAAAGAACAAGTAAATCCAGCTCAGGAGGTGGAAGAGGTGCCGCCTATAAAATACCTCTGAGGCAGAGGGGCCTTTATCACCTAACTAGAGAAAAATTCTCCAAGCAAAATTCTTAAAAGACTTCAGACAACTGATTGAAGAAAGATGAAAATGAAAGAGAACTAAGCATTTACAGATAAAAATCACAAGGTTAATTCCAGGTATTTGTTTTACGGTCTTAATAACAAGCGCCTTAATAGCAGCAGCGGGACACTTGGGTTTGGTTAATGCACTTGAGGCAGTCTAAGGCTCCTTAAACACGATTGTAAGTAGTGAAAGGTTAAAAAAATCTAGATAGCTCAGACAAACACCACTAGCAAAGAATCAAATGACCTGAATCACAGAATTTTTTATTTAAAGCAAGGTACAAGACCTTACAACTTGAACACCATAAAAAGGGAAGTGACTTGCCACAGGACCCAAAGCCACCTCGTGGAAGCAGCATGGGGAACCTGAAGTGAAGCTGATTTTCGAGCAGCATCATTAGGCTCAGAGACAACTGGTGGGACTTCAGGGCTGGGCCTTCCACACTTACTGCAATTTGACCGAATTTACCCTGCTTGTCTGCCAAGGAGAAAAGCTGTAGGGTAAGCCTAGTGTGTCAGCTGAAAGGGACCTCAGAGATAGTACCCATAGCTCTTACTTATCAGATAATCCACAGGGGTGTCAAACTCATTTTCACGGGGCCACATCAGCCTCGAGGACCCTTCAAAGGGCTGAATGTAATGTAGGACCGTATAAATGTAACACACCTGAACAGTTAAGCGAGAGCCTGGCGCTGCTGCTGGGTAGAAACAAGGTGCCGGAGCACATAAAACAAGGATTCGGCCCACGGGCCCTGTGTTTGCCAGCTGTGAGATACAGTGAGGTCCAGAGAACTGTAGCTGCTTTCTCAAGGGCGCACAGCTGTTTCAAGACTAGAGGAGAGCAAACTATTGCTCTGCAAACAAATGGATATTTTTCTCTGCCCAATTCCAGAAAGTCAGTTACCCAACTAAAACTCGAACCCCACCACCACCACCAAACAGGATATTAGAGGATCCTTTTCTGGAGAAACTCAACTGCCCCAGAGAAAAGTCCTGTTGATACTACCATTTATTTGGAGAGGGTACCCAACTAGCAACTAGAAATCTGTTAACTAGCAACAGATGTTTCTATGCTGAAGCCTATCTGTCTAGAACAACCCACCCCAGTCCACCCAACCATCACACACAGGGCATCCAAGATTTTTTGTGTTACTGAAACTGAGGAATTACCCAACACTTGAGGAATGACCTCAGCATGAGCTACCTCAAAGAAGTAAATTCAGAAGAAAAAGAATGGAAGTAGCAAAAGAAAACTTTAAAGAAACAATAAATATCCTGAGCAATAAAGCAGGATGCTATTTTGAAAAGGAGAAGTGAGCAAACAGGCCTGCTGAATATTAAAAATATGGTAGCAGAAATAAAGTCTCAGTGCTGGCTGCATAACCCTTTAGATTTAACTTCCAGTTCACAGGCAGTAAGGGCACAGAAGAACTAAGGGCACTGCGAGCAAGTACTCATAAAACCCAACACGGGGTCAACTGTGGGGCAGCTGTCCCAGACCCAACAGCTGGTCAAAAAAGAAGAGCACGTCACATGCAAATCTATTTTCATACATGTGAAAATATGGAACTCTAGGTAATATTTTGTTACAGATAGACATGAATGATAAAGAAAAACATTATTAATACAAAATACAAGACTTACTATAGGGAGCAGATTGCAATCAGAGCACACGTGTTCTATTTTACAAACTACAGCAGAGAGTATGCCAGTATTTTTTTAAAGATTTTATTTATTTATTTTTCGATAGAGGGGAGGGAGAAAGAGAGGAGAGAGAAACATCCATGTGTGGTTGCCTCTCACACGCCCCCTACTGGGGACCTGGCCTGCAACCCAGGCATGTGCCTTGACTGGGATTCAAACCAACGACCCTTTGGTTTGCAGGCTGGCACCTAATCCACTGAGCCACACCAGCAGGGGCAGTATGCCAGTACTATATGATGTTTTTAACAGTGAAAAAAATTTCACAGTTTAAATAGTGATAGGCAAACACCACTATCAATCTCTTTTAAAAGTGAGAGCAGCCCTGGATGGCATGGCTCTACCGTGTGAGTACAGTAACGGGAATTCTAAGAATGTCAGCAAAGGGAAATGTCAGGACAGGGTGACCAGACAAGACAGGAGCAGAGGAAAGCAGAGAACGCCAAGAAGGACGACTCAAAGGAAAAAACAAGTTACCAGATCCATTTGCCACATGCAAAACTTTTATCAAGAAGCATTTTATAGAGATATTAAGAAAATGCTGATGTTCAAATACAACTAAATTAAAAAAATAATTAACTCCAGAGGAAATAAAAGTAGTTAAAGAAAGAAAATATAATTATAATACACTACTTGGCCCAGCAAAAAACAGTATTTAGTCATAATAAAGAATATACATTAAGTGAATTCCACAAAAACTTTTGAAAGCAAGCAAAATTCTTCATGTAGCACGTTAACCAGGCAATAGATAGGTCTAAAATAGTCTTCAATAAATTAAGAGCAAACAGTATGTACTGCACATTATTTACAAACAGGGGGATAAATGTCCAAAGGCAAAAAAGAAAGTAGCTCCCTTCAGGTGGCAGGAACAAGGGTGGATAAGGGACAAGAAGATGAAGAACAAGAGACTGCTACCATTATTTGTTTCTAGCACTATTTGACTTTTTTAATTATTCTCCTGTAACACTCTTATAAAAAACAAAATGGGGCCCTGGCTGGTGTGGCTCAGTGGATGGAGCACTGGCCTGTGAACTGAAAGGTCACCGGTTCGATTCCCAGTCAGGACACATGCCTGGGTTGAGGGCCAGGTCCCCAGTTGGGGGCGCACGAGAGGCAACCACACATTGATGTTTCCCTCTTTCTCCTTTCCTTCCCCTCTCTCTAAAAACAAATATCTCTTTTTAAATGGGTAGCTTGTGCAAGAAGAAGCCATCTGTTACTGAAGTACTCATAGAGACTGTATTTTCTCCTATGTTATAGAATGGATTCTTGCATCCAGACACATTCAGAACCATATACTGATAAATTGTACCAATTACTTTATTTTAACCTTTCCAATATTCAAAGCAACCCTATGCAAAATCATAAGCCCATTTCAGAAGAGGAAACACTTAATGAGGGTATGTGACTTAATGAAGGTCAAAAACTATTAAGTAATAGACTAGCATAGGAACTCCAGGATTCTCCAGTTCAAAGGTAATTTCATTCATCATGCCACACTTTATAGGAAAGTGGACAAAGTGGAGTGGACCCACAACACCCAGGCTCCCCATTCAGTGGTTTTGCCTCTGTTAAGTTCTGGGACTCGATAATAACACTTGAGCTATATACAGGGCTTACCTTCTATCAAAGACTTTCACATACCTCTACACTCTTCTACTTAAGGAAAACACTTTCTACTCACCTGCAATGCTCTGTTGGCTTCTTTTATATCTTCTATTTTAAGTTTTGATCTAAAAAAATTACAAACAGGTCCAAATTTCAGTACATATATTTAAATATAGAACATCTAGTAATTCATTAAAAAGGTACCACTTTTACACAGTATGTAAAATATTACAATTGCTTTTTAAAGAACACTGGTATTTTCATGTGGCCATGACGACACTAATAATAGCTGTCACTTACTGGCTTATGGTAGGCCAAACATCATGCACCATCTCATTCAATCTTCAAAAACCTATTTAAAGATGAAGGCAGTGCATTCTCATGAGGTTTAGTCGCTTGTAACAGGTCACAGAGGTGGCAGCCGGGGAAGCCAGGATTCAAACCCTGGTCTAGTGTGACCCCAAAGGTGACATTCTACCATCATGCACATTATTTCTCAAGCAGATGCAAAAAGAGTGGAAAAATTAAGGAGTATATAGTAGTACTACTTTCTTATTGAACTTACTGGGGTGACACTGTGTCGTACAGGTTTCAAGTGTGCACTTCTACCGTACACGATCTGCACAGTGCACTGAGCGCCCCACCCAGCGTCAAACCACCTTCCATCGCCATGTATTGGGCTCCCTTTACTCCTTACTACCCCTCCCCCATTCTCTCTGGTGGCCACCAAAGTACTGTGCCAATGAGTCTCAGCTTTATGTAATCCTTTTTCCTCTGAAAAGAAATGTGAATGAACATGCAGATTATAAATAGCAATATTTAATCACCTGTGACCCCACTTCCCACAGATGACAGTCTGTATGTGTTGATGAGTGTGCGTGTACTTTAAATGGAATCACTATCGACAGTTTTCCATAATCAACTTTTTTCACTCAACAATATAACCTGAAAGGTTCAGAGCTTCTGACTTCTTATTAAGTGTCTTCCACATCATTATATTAAATGATTACAAGTATACCACGAAAAAGAATATAAAGTAGTTTATATAATTATCTACTGCTGAACTTTCAACTTGTTTCAAATTTTTTGCCACAAAAATTATTAAAATTGGAATGACCAAAATATTTGTACTTTTTTTTAAAGATTTTATTTATTTATTTTTAGAGAGAAGGGAAGAAAGGGAGAAAGAACAGGAGAGAAACATCAGTGTGTGGTTGCCACAACCAGGCACGTGCCCTGACTGGGAATCGAACTGCACCCCTTTGGATTGCAGGCCGACGCTCAATCCGCTGGGCCGCACCAGCCAGGGCTGTACTATTTTCCTTAGAACAACTTGGAAATAAAATTACTGGATCAAAAGGCACATAAAGTACTTGAAGTCTCTGCCACTGAAACAGAACATTAGGAACTTGCCTCACCCTACAGATGCTCTTTGTTCTAAGACATAAAAACAAAGTGTTATTCTTTTGTCTGGCTCGCACTGACTCTTACATTTGGAATAATCAATGTAAAATTACAAAGTGTAAAAATATTAACAGAATAATCAGATTCGTGGCTGGATTCACATCTGCAAAACGTGCTCAAGGAAAATAGATGCTGGTGGGAATAATGGCCAAAACAGTAATTGTGCTGTACAGAAAAATAAAATATGGAATGAAAGTAGCTTAGCGGCATTCGCTACAGAAAGACTTCATGAAAATTTACTGGTGTTAATATACTGCTGGTTAAAATACCTTTATTCATGCCCTGGTCAGCTGGCTTAGTTGGTTGAAGCACCGTCTCTCTCTCTCAAATCAATTTTTAACATACCTTTGTTCACAAATATGGACTCTAAAAACCTTGTCTGCCCCCCGACATGAAGTACCAAAATCCTAAAGAAAGGGGGTATCAGTTACAGTTTCAGGTACAAGAACACCTCAGCCTTGGCCTAGACAGGAAGGAAACAAATATCTATATTATTCATTTTAATTAACTTTTATTGAGGAACATGTATGTAAGTGTGTGAAAATATGGACCATGGCATTAAAATGGCAGAGAGAAGCACCAAGAGAAAAACATGAGAATATGATAAATGTGATACAATCAATTGTGCCACTAGAGGCAAACATCCAAAACAAGCCCCTGATAATCCTAAAAAGCCCTGCTATTGAGGAAAAAGAACTACAAGAGTTTATTTATATGAAAAGAATAGCATTCACAGAACACTACCTTTGGAGAATCCTGGAATTTCTTTTTCTAGCTAAAAATTATTCTTGTTGGGGTCTAACCCTTGGTGAGGATAAGGGAGAAGCTGTTTATCCTCCTTGATGTATTTTAAATCTGTCACCCGTTACAACACAGCTATGTTAACTACTTTAGCTTCTTCCTTCAATATTCCATCCTAATATTTTGTATGTTCCATGTTTTCTTCAAATATGAATAGTTCAAGTTTATTTCATTTCTTTAATCCTAAATCAGATAGTCTATCTACTACAATTACAATTTATTTAGAAGAATAACATTTAAAACCTTTAAAAACTCTATCAGAAATTCTCTCTTGATAAGCATCCTTCAAATAAGAAATGAAGAGTCAACACTGCATTATTTAAAATATTTTGTAATTAAAAATAATCATTTGCATTTGAAATCGCAGGTTCAGACTGTAAGCACAGGAGAGTAATTTTCAGATCCAACCTGCTCATCTTACAGACAAAAAAACTGATGTTCCGGCTGCTATGAGGAAAAGGCACTGTGCTAGGTGCTTTCACACACTCAGTCTCAGTTAATTCAAAAAAGAACTGTGAGAATTTTATAACTCTGATTTTCAAATAGAGGAATGGGCTTAAAAAGGTTAAATAAATGACCCTAAGTCACACAGTTGGTGAATGGTAGAGGGATACTAATTCCTGTGAGTCATATTAATGAATACTATTTTTTAAATTTAGTTATAACTTGAAAATGTAGCTCTTGAATGGTAAGTTTAAAAACTGTTCTTCTGAAATAGTAATTTTCCCTTTTAACAAAATTAAATGTTTTATATTATTCTACATGATCTTCTCCTTCCCACTCCCCATTTTAAATAATGCCCAAATGGTCTACATAAGCCTAAAGCCAATTCTTGTAAATTAGGAGCAAAGGTTAAAAAGTACTGACCCAACCTCAGGGACTCATCATCAAAAAAAAATTTTTAAAGAGATATTCAGCATCCTGCGTATTAGGGAAAAGTTTGTTTTTACTTAACTTTAATCTGATAACATGTAAGAGAAGGAGGATGACAAGGAGGAGTATTTCAGCAGATAAACTGGTATAGTCTGAGCCCTGACTGTTGTGGCTTAGGGGGCTGGGCATCATTCCACAAAGCAAAAGGTTGCAGGTTCAATTCCTGGTCAGGGCACGCGCCTGGGTTTCAGGTTTGGTCCCCATTGTTGCAGTTGGGGTGCTTACCAGAGGCAACCGATCCATGTTTGTCTCTCACACTGATGTTTCTCCCTCTTTCTCCCTCCCATCCCCTCTCTCTAAAAAGAAAAACTAAAATCTTAAAAAAGAAAAAAACAACTGGTATCATCTGGGAAAACTCATAGGGCCATTGGTCCTTCCTCCAGCCGTGATAAAATTATTGTCACTGCAGAAAAGAACTAAAGTTGACAAAAGTAAAATGTGTTCTGACTCACAATGGGCCCTACGCATGTCTTAGGGACTACAGGTCTCAGAAGCAGAGAAGAAAAACTAATAAAGCTGCACCGTAAAAATCAAACATTAGCCCTGGACAGGTAGCTCACTTGATTAGAGTACCCTCCTGATACACCAAGTTTGCAGGTCCCAGATGAGGGCACACACAAGAATCAACCAATGAGCCCTGACTGGTGTGGCTCAGTGGGTTGGGTGTCATCCCACAAAGTGAGGGGCTGCTGGTTCGATTCCCGGTCAGGGCACATGCCTGGGTTGCAGGCCAGGTCCCCAGGTGGGGAGTGAGAGAGGCAGCCTTCTCTCTCACATATATGTGTCTCTTCCTCTTCCTCTCTCCTTTTCCCCTCTCTAAAACTAAATAAATAAAATCTTTAAAAAAAAAAAAAAGAATCAGGTAATGGATGTATAAAATAAGTAGAACAACAAATTGATGCTTCTCTCTTTTTCTCTCGGCCCTTCCTGTCTCTCTCTCAAATCAATAAATTAAAAAAATGTTTAAAAAAATTTCGCCCTGGCTGGTGTGGCTCAGTGGATTGTGCGCCAGCCTGTGAACCAAAGGCTCGCCAGTTCCATTTTCAGTCTAGAGCACATGCCTGGGTTGCAGGCCAGGTTCCCAGTTGGGAACACGTGGGAGAGGCAACCACACCTTGATGTTTCTCTCCCTCTCTTTCTCCCTCCCTTCCCCTCTCTAAAAATAAATAAATCTTTCAAAACAAAAAAGAATTCAAACATTAGCAAGGAAAGACATATATATTATAAATGAAGTAAAAAGACAAGTGACAAACTAGGGTAAAAAGATGTACAATGTACAACAATTAATTTACAAAGGTCCCATAAGAAACAGATGAGCAATTCAGCCAAAAAAATGTACAAAGTCTATGAACAGGCAGTTTTTGGGAAATAAACTGCAAGTGCAAATAGAACACAAATACAGATGTCAACCCTGCTCACAGTTAAAGAAAGACAAATCAAACAGTATTTTCAACGATCAGAACGGCAAAAACAGACATTCTCTCCCACTGCTGGAGGGGTCTAACATTGGAAGTGAAGGATAAATGGGCACTATCAAAACTTTTTAAAGCACATTCTGTGTGGCCCAGCAATCACCTCTTGGAACTTACTTTTTAGATATACTCATCAAAGTATATCTGGATATATCAACATACGCTTACAAGAATGTTCACAGCAGTACTGGTTATTTTAAAAATTACAAAGTTTAAAAAATTTTTTTAGAGACAGTTTAATGATAGCACGTTCATCCTAAGGAAGATCTTTACATACTCACATGGAAAAACCTCTAACACAAATTCTTAAGTAAAAAACCCCACCAACTTCAGAAAAACACACATACATGGTGGAGTTACATGGGAGTTAGGAAGGTCGTCAGTTTACAAGGGAAAAATTTGTCAGCACAACCCTTGACAATTCCTTAAGTAGTCCATGAAGTTCAGTAGAGGCTGTTAGGTACATCTGACCTTGAGCAGTAATTTTCATGCAAACGAAAATTCGAGAAACAATGAACCAGGCTAAAAATAAAAAAAGCAGAAGTCTGAATTCAGCTATCTGGACAGCCGAAAAAATCACGCTTTTAATGCAACTATAAAATCTCTAGTATTGAATGAGAGATGGGCAGAAAGTAATACACATTCCTTCTTTACTATTCTAGTGTTTTAATATTAAACCTTTAAGATCTTAGTAAATACGAATACATTTTTTGTTGCGGGGATTATTCACTACTGAGCCCCTGGCAGCTAGAAGAGTGCTTGGCCCAAAGCAGAAGCTCAGCAAGTAGACTGAACAAATGGGAAATGAGGTGACAAGCACCTAGCACGGGGTCTGGCTCAAAGGGGTCAGTAAATGGATGCCAAAATAAAACTGAAATCTTGCTGATCAGAATCACAATGCAACTGTTCTTTGAATTTGTATTAATAAACACTGTTATGTTTTTGAAGGCTGATGTTTCCTTTTGTGCTTTTAGTAAACTACTCTTTCCTCTGCCCTTGGAAACTGGTCTCAAGACTTCTTCATGGAATCCCATCTTTAGCAAAACACAGACTACGACACAGGGAGGAGTATGAGAGGCAGAACACCATCTCTTCCTTGTCTTTATAAGTACCCAACACTTCATGGCAACAGAACCACCACAGACACTCTATGAAGCTAAGCCCCCACTCCAGACAGGATGAAACACCCTTCACTTCTCACAATGTTGGGTCCTTCTCAAAACACTCTGAAAAAGCTAGCTTCTGTTGCTCTGAGAAAAATATATTAACTCCTGAACACTATGATTTCAAGAAATTAAGAGATTTAGCTTTCATCTCTTAAGAAAACATTCGGAACTAAGAGCTAATACAATGAAAATTTTTAATAAAACCTCTCCAACCTAGTCTTGTTAGTCTTTAAAGCTTTTGTTTTTATTTAGAGTTTTTGTTTTTATTTTTTATTGTATTTTTTCCACTACCATTTATCCACCTTACACTCCCTCCCCCCAGCAGTCACCACGTTGTTGCTCCATGTCCATGAGTCCTTTTTCCTTTTTGCTCAATCCCTCCAACCATCCATCCCTCCAACCATCGCCACCGCCACCCATAGCTGTCATCCTGCCCTCTATGAGTCTGCTTTTGTTTTTAATAGTTCATATCTTTCTTTTCCATATTTAAACTTTTCTGCCTATTTGTTTTAGCACACTCATACCTTTATAAAAGTCAATGACTACTTAGCTGAAGGAAAAAAGAGAAATTACTCGCTAAGTTTGTTGCCAAGTTCTTGAAGAGCCTGCTCCTGTTCATGAGACATTTTTTTCAACTGCTGATTTCCATCCTGGAGGCCAAGGAACTCCTTCAAAACAATAAAAACAGGCAACATAATTCAAAAGAAAGAAATGAGAAACTCCACAGTGCATACACATACCATTACTCAGAAACACAAATCCTTTAGTTGTCTACAAAAAAGATTTATATGTCCAAAGCTCTTTCGTAGCTGCTCTATCAATTATCAACTACTTTCTATTCATTTACTCTCTTCGCTGATATTTTTAAAGATGACTAGCATGTTATTTCCTTGGTGTAAAGATAAATTATAATTTGATTCTTTCTAAATAACTTTTATCAAAATGTAATTTTAAAAGTTTTACCACCATTTACTTTTTTAAGACTAATGATTTGTTGAGTCTCATTTCTCAGATGAGATAAGGCATCTTTCTCCTTTTGAAGATCTTCCTGCAAAGTCTGCCTCCATTCTTTCTCGATCTTCAGATCAGTCTCCAGTTGCACCCTTGAATGACAAACAATAAACAGAAGCTCAGTCCTATTGTTTACACAAGAGTTTTATATATTCTTTAAAAAGAGCATCTTTTTGGTTGATAACTTTTACCTTTATAATTCATTTCTTCAGATATTTTCTTGCATAAACATTTTTTGGTAAATTCAGCAGCACAGGCTTTTCTGATCCCAAAGTACCAGTTTATTTGCCAACCACAGAAACTCCTTGCTAAATAGTAATTTGTCACTAATTAATTCTGTATATGTCAGTGCTGCATGAGCACAGAAAATGCCTGGAAGGCCACACCACACCATTACAACTGGCTGCAGCTGCAATTATACCAGCTGTACACAGCGTGTGAGAGAAACGTGGGATGTTAATTATTTCCATTTCTGGGCTGTGTGAAAAATTTTATAGCAAACTCATGAAAAGTACTGTTCTGATATAAAAATTAGAGCAACCACTAAATCAATTTAACATCAGTGACAAAAATCAGCTCAGGTGCAAAGAGCTGCTTTTCAGTTCCTTGCTGGGAGCTGACCCATCATTACAGGACAGATGAAGACTGAGGAGACCCTGGGGGGAACCCTCACTGCCTGGAAATACTCCTTCACACCAGAAAGCTCTACTTCAACATTCTGACAACAGGTGCTAGCTGGCAAGACAAAAGTAGTGAAGTTCCTACATTTTAGGATGACAAAAAAATCATTTCTATAATTATTGCTCATAAGAAGGTATAACAGAGGAGGTGCAGAGTAATAATGCTACAGTTTCTAATGCTTTACATTTTAATTGCAATATATAATACTGATACTATTAAATTATTTTAATACCTTGTGTTAATATTTTTATTACTTTTGCTTCCTCATTAAAGTTAGCATTTCCATTTATAGCCACATTCTTTCTTAGTGAAACAGATTTCAGATTTTGTAATTTGAGTTGATGAGAAGAAATACCTCAAAACAGAATTTACAAACTGTTGATAAATACTATTTTACTACAAATTTAAAAGGAATACAAGGGGACAGATACAATGTTACTAACACTGACGTAAACCACGTTACAGAGTGCCTTGGTTATCACCCAGAGTCAGAAAAAACCGCACAGCCTCACCCAGGCCTTTCTTCCCTCTCAGGCGGGCATCTCCTAAATTATAAGGGACCCCATGAGACTTGCAACCAGGGGAGCAGCAGGCAGCAGCAGCTCATCCCAGGCTACTGTCCTGAACCTGTCTCCAAGGCCCCTTTTTCCCTGACCTCTTAGTGAGCCCTGCCTTGGCTCACTTCTGTCACTGTGACTTTTACTTCTCAATGGGTCCACACAGCCCTGCGTAGCTCACTTTCCTACAGCATTTCTAGGCAGCCAAAGCAGCCCTGCCTAGGCTCTCTCTTTTTGCTTCTTCTATCCTAAGCTCTTCTTGTTTCATTGACCCCAGCTTTAATAGCATATGCTAAAAAAAAGTGAAAAAACAAAAAGTTTTGTTTTTAAGTTACTATAAATATATTCTCAGAACATATATTGACCACCAAAAACAGAAAATCATTTAAAATAGGGAAATATAACCATATAAAAGTTATAAATTTATAAATTAAAAAACCACTATGGTCTTGGTCTCTGTGGCTCAATTGGTTGGGCCTTCCCCTGCTGGTGTGGGTTCAGTGGCAGCCACCTGCCCGGCACACCTGCTGCCCCCCTCCACTGAGGGGCCATCAGCTGCAGTCACCCATCTGGCCACTCCTCTAACGAGAGGCCTCCATTAGCAATGGTCACCTGCCTGCCTCCAGAGGAGGCCTGTCAGCGGCAGGCCCTGTGCCCCTCCCCTGTGGGTCAGCAGCCTGCTGCCTGGAAGCTGTGCCACGACAGCTGCCCGCCTGCCTGCCGTCCGCATGTCCCTCCAGTGGTGGCCCCAACAATGGCAGTTCCTGCCATCACTGCCACTCTGCCCACTCAGTCCAGGCAGGGCCTCGGACCCACCACAAGCGGGATGGGGCTTGGCAGACCTCTGGAGGACAGCACCTTGAGTAGGATGCCTGGATGCACAGACTCTGAAGGATGAAAAGGATGGTACTTTGAGTGGGAGGAGAGGTTCCCTATGCAACCTTGACCTGAACGGGCAGAAAGTGGTGGGGTGGTTATCTCTGAGGCACTGCAAAGAAATCATGCTTTGAGGCAGAAACCTGCCATATGTCAAGCTGTGTATACTTTAAAGAAAGGATTCCTTTGTTTCTTTCCACCAAACTCTGCCTCCAGCGTCTCTGCCTATGAGTGGTGAGTGGTAGGACCCACTGGCTGTTCTGGAACAGCACAAGGCTGTCTGCTAACAATGCCAGGGCTCAGGAAAAAATCTCCACTTGGATGAGAAAAAACAGACATGCTTAACATGTCAGATAGTTCCTATTTGATGAGAATTTTAAAGCAGCTATAGAAAAATATTCCCAGGATCAATTAAGGACATGCTCGAAACAAATGAAAAAGTACAAAGTATACCAAAAAAAAAAGGTGAAGGAAGTACAGAGTCAGATGGAAGTGTCGGAACTGGAACATACAATAATTTCACTGGACAGGGTCACTGGGAGGGTGAAGATGATGAGGAAGGAATGAATAAACTTCAAAATAAAAAAAACCAGAAATTCCCCAATCTGAACAACAGAGAGAAAAATAGACAGAAAAATTTCTTTCAAAAAAGGTGTCAGGGACCTGTGGGACTATTTAACAAAAGATCTAATATTCATGTTATCAGAGTCTCAGAGGAGAGGAGAAGCAGGTGGAACTGAAAAATATCTAGATAATGGTCAAAAATTTTCCCAATTTGGCAAAGACTCAAGAAGCTGCCCAAAGCCCCACAAAGGATAAGTTCAAAGAAAGAATCTTGAGGACAGAACAACCCAAAGGCCAGGTTCTTCGCTCACCAGAAACCATGACCACCAGAAGGAAGTGGCGTGACACCTTTGAAGTGCTGAACGAAGAGGGCTGTCCGCTCAGGGTTCTAAGGGTGTTCTGAAAACACCCTTCAGAAACGAAAGTGAAATCAAGGTGCTTTCAGATGAACAAAAGAAACCAAAAAACAAGAGGCTCTGCTGTCAACACACCTACCCTCAAAGAAAGCCTAAAGGAGGTTTCTCAGACACAAACAAGGAAACTTGGAACATCAGAAATGAAGAAAGAACAATAAAAAGTTTCTAAATTGTTTTATGGTTGGGGCACAAACTATAACATTGTCTGATATGCTTACGCAGAGAAAATATTTGAGCAAATTACATCATAAAGGGGAGAGAGCATAAAATGGGAGCGAGGCTTCGGCACTTCACTGAAAACCATAAAACGCTGACACCACCAGACTGTGCAAGCTGCAAGTACACAGTACAACGTGCACAGCCACCACTAAAACATTATACAGAGAAAGACACTCAAACACACTACAGAGAGATCAAAAAGGAATTCTAAATAATGTTCAAGTAGCCCATGGGAAGGCAGAAAAAATGAAACGGAAATAAAAAACAAAAATAAAACAATCAAATAGCAGACTTCAGCTCTAATGTATCAACAATTACACTAATTATAATGGACTATCTACATCTTTAAAAGAGAGACTGGCAGAATGCATAAAAACCAAACTATAAGAAACTTACTTCAACTATAATGATAAAGACTAGGCTGAAAGTAAAAAATAGAAAAATGCAAACATTAATCTTTTGTTTACCACATAAAAACATTAACAAAAAGAAAGCAGAAGTGGCTATATTAATTCTGATAAAGTAGACGTCAGAGCAAAGGAAATTACCAGAGACAAAGAGGCCAATTACATAATGATAAACAGTTCAGTTCACTAGGAAGACAAAGTGGCCCTAATTGTACACTAAACAATACAACTCTGGAACACAAGAAACAAAAAATGACAGAACTGAAAGTAGAAATACCTAAGTCCACAATTATAGGGAGGAAATTACAAGAAGCCCTCTCTCAATAATTGATGGAACTACCAGACAGAAAATCAGTTAAGGACAGAGAAGAACTTAACAACACCTCAACCAATAGATTTAAAGGCAGCTTAGCAAATTATACATCATATATGGCATGTGGTCTTCTTTAATGGTCTGTTAAACATAAGGTATAACTATTTTCTACTGTTTTCTTTTAATAACACAAAAATGACACGTATTTACTGGGGAAAAATACCGATGCTTATAAAGTAAAAATTAAAATACCCCTGTCAGCCCCAGGCGCCAGTCTGTGAATGAAAGGGTCCCCAGTTCGATTCAGGGCACATGCCTGGGTTGCAGGCCAGGTCTCTGCGCAGGGCACGTGAGAGGCAACCACACACTGATGTTTGTCTCCCTCTCTTTTTCCCTCCCTTCCCCTCTCTCTAAAAATAAATAAATAAAATCTTTAAAAAAATAAAATACCCACATCAGTTTGCCATCACTCTCCTGAGATAAAAAGGGGATGTCAATCCACCTGACATCATTAAATAAACGAAAATATAGGTATTCTACCATATGTGCAAAAGAAAGGGGGGTGGGTAGACATTATGTCAACGCAAGTATTTTCTTCCAAGAGTGAAATACTCACAGCTGTTCCTCCTTTTGAGAGATTTGTTTCTGCAGACTGTCGGATTTACTCTGACATTCTTGTAGATACTTCTTGTCCTCGTCTTCAGCTTCCATTTGCGCCTTCTCTGCTTGCTGCAATCTGGTGTAATTCAAATCAACTTTGGGTAAAACTGAGGCTAGAACTAGGGTGTAAAAGGGTGAAGAAGACAAATAAAAGAAAAATGGGGAAATAGAAACATTTCTAAATGAAAACAAAGTTTGGGGGAAAACTCACAAACTCAAACGTGAAAGAGCCACACAACGTCTAGAAATTGTTTTGTGATTTTTTTCAATATAACATATAATATGCCCAGAATACTATCTTCAAATTTGTTTTATTTCTTGTCCATAATTAATAATGCAAAGCAATACAGCCTTTACCACTTTTTTATAGAGCATAATGAATCAAACTTCAAAGTATAACAGGTGTGTCACTACCTTTTTACAAAACCATGGAAAGCACAGTGTCTATGTCTCTACTAGGTGAAGAAGCCCCATTGTTATGTTGGGACGTGCATGCCAGGAATCAAGTGCACTACAAGGCCAAGAGCAAAGACCTGCAACTGCTTTAAACAACAGCCTAGCCCTCCCAACAGGATCGTTGTGCATTTACTAAATTATGCCAAAGCTGTATGTATATGTGTGTGCATTTAAAGATTTAAAAAGTATTTAGTACTAGTTGGCAACATTCTCTAGAGGTTATTTTTGTTCTCTGAATTTTGTCATTGAATTTTTAAAATTTGCTAAAGTGTGATTTCTGTTTGTTCTTATTTTTAAGTCATTGCTTCTCCCTGTGCTTAGCTCCACTCTCTGCCTCCTACGGTCATCTAGGATTTCTTAGATTTAACTTCAATATTTTCTAAGAAAACATCTCCCAAGTATTCAAGTGGTATTAATTCCTTGTAGGGAATCCTAAGATAAACTTCTATTCAGCTAACCAAAAAAAAGGCCTCTTCTTTTCTTCCTTAAAACCATACCAATGGGGCAACCCTCACATATTTCAAAAATATGAATGCCACTTCCAAGGAAAAGAGTAACATTCAAATTGTCTCTAAATCTAAATTTAAATTTGAAATATTAAGGTGGAGGGAGCTTTTGTCTAATGTTATAGAAACTAAAAAAAAAAAAAAGAGAGAGTGAGGTAGGCCTTGAAGTTGTGCTGTCATAGAAGATGGCTAAGGGGAACGAGAAAGTTGAGGTGCCAAAGCACAAGATGTGGCCAATCTGGGCTATAAACTATTTCAAACATTTTAAAAATTAGTAAAAGAGCCATGAGGCAACAATGGACCAATAGTGGGGAAAAATCTGTGCCAACACATTGTGAAACCAAAGGTTAACTTATTTTTAAACAATTTATATATTTTCCATCAAAAAGTAGCTACAAAGATAAAACTGCATTTGAAAATCCTGACCTCTGAAGGTCAACACTCAAAATCAGCCCTTGTGCACAAGGTTCGAGGGATGTGTTTTTGGAAATCCAAGTGCACCCACTCTGCGTTCTGGCAGTGCATCACCACAGCAGCTGATCACGAAGTGTACAGGGTCCCTAACACCCCTTTACAAGACTTAATAGCATAAATTCTTGTCTGTGTAATATATTATAAAGTTGTTGATTTTCTTCAGTCTATTGAAATACAAGTGGTTTTCAGAAAGATATATCTTTGACCAGCTTGTACTGGTCCTGAGTGTCAGTGCCGGCACATTTCACCAATGACATTGCAATTGTCCTAGTCTGAGTTAACAAATCGTTGTCACTTCATAATGGAATGGACAGAAATCAAAGACAGAAAAAGGTAATAAAGATGTCCAAAATGTAAAAATGGGGATAAAGAAAACAAAAAAGAAAAAAGAAGAAAGAGGATGTCAATAAAAGAATATTCATGTCAATAAAGCATTAGTAGTTATGTTTTTCATAAGTAGATTCAAAGAAAGCAATGGTAAGACATATGTTGACACCAACATGACAGATCAATGGAAATACATTACATTTTCCAACAATAAAAGTGAAAAATGCCAATATAAAACAATTCAATTTAAACAAAATTATTTCTTGGGCTGGGTTAAGGGTCCTAGCTCAAAGAAACAGAACTAAACTGTCAACTCAGAAAGCTTGATTTCAGATAAAGAGATGGTGAATGACAAAGGATATGACAATCAATATGCATGGAAATCAATCAGGGAGAATTCCATCACGGATTTTGTTTGTTTTACACTTTGTCAACGTTTCTGTTTGTGTCTTTGTTTTATGTAACGTAACAGATTGAACCACATGAAATTGCTGATATTAGGCCTTTTAAAAAAATCTATAAAACGGCAAGTTCAAATGAAGCAGCCTAATATAAAGCAACTTGATTCCATGCAACAACCAAAACAACAAAGGCAAAATTCTGCTGGGCTTAAAAAAAATCATGTTCTAGTCTAAATTTCCTGATGGTTTTGCGGCAGGTGTCAGAGTTGAATAAAGAACAGGGGGAGAAAGAAAGGGAAAAAAGAAGCTAAGACTAGAAAGGCTGTACCTTTGTTCCAGCTGCTTCATGGCTACAGTAATTTTATTGGTTTTCTCTTCTAGTCGAGCAATTATTTCACTTTTTTCTTTCAAACTATCTTCGGAACCCTATTTGGAAAAACATAAAAGCTACAGTGGTTTTGATTTTTATACCTGAATATTTATAAGTTTCGTATACCACTTTGCTGTGAGATTGTCACTTTGCAATGAGCAGTTCATTTATAGATTAAAATACTCTCATGATACAAAGCAGTAGTACTACTAGTCTTCATTTAAGAATATAATAAAGGGAAAAAACACTCATCCTTCATTGTTTTTGGAAGACAACAGGATAAGCTCTTGTAAAATACGCTATTTTTCAAATTAAATTGTAAAGGGATTTTGGCAACAAGTCTACTGAACAAAAATGTCACTTTATTAGAGAATTCATAATCACTATAGTAAAGCATTTCAATCAAAATTAAATCTTTCTCAGGATTATGCTGTATAAAGAAGTTCACAAAAATGCCCTGCATAATTAGATTGGGTTTTCCCAAAAGATTTAACTTTCATACTGTTAACCTTCCAGGATTAAAAAACAAATTCAGATAGGTGATTTTGTTTGTTTGTTCTCTCATACTTTTTCATTGCTACGTATCTGAAGCTTCCATTTAGGAAAGAAAACTCACTTTTTGGGACCAGTATGGCACAGTTAAAATAGACCCATCTCTTAAAAACCAAACCCTTCATACAAATATTCATTTTCAATTTATATAACAAGAAATTCCAAGAATTTGAGAACATTCCTTACCTGCAACTTCTGATACATCTCTATGTTAATTGCTTTCACTTCCTCTAGTTGTTGTCTAAGGCCTATCAGAGTATCTTGTTTCTCATGGATATCTTTCTCCAGCAACTTCATGGCAAGTTCAATCTCGTGCTTCATACTAACTTGCACGGCTAGCTCATTCTCGACATCCTGTAATTGCAACATATCCTCACTTCACATGCCGCTTCAGGATGTCAAAATCAGATACACAACAGTTAATGAGACGAAGAAAGAGTTTCTGTTCAATATGCAGACTACTCCTTTTGAGTTATAAGCCCCACTAAAGGGACTTAATCAAGCCCTAAAACAACATTCTAAATATTTTCAAATGCATATTTTGCTAAAACGAAAGCATTTCCTTGACTGTAATTATCACTATTCTACTGGCTCAAGGATGAAGTATTTTTATGCCTCATAAACTTAGTATTGATTTTCCTTAAGTAAAACAATAAAGCAATCCAAATAAGTGAAAGCCAAAGATAACTCAGAAATCCTATTTCACAATTTTAATTTCTCCTCTTAAAGAATTTTACGTCAGAAGGAAAAGGTGTTTCCTAGTATTAAAGACAAATAGCAAAAGTAATGAACAGGCTTGTAATACTCTCTACTTCACTGGGTAGTAGTTACACAGGTGTTCACACTATAATTCATTAAGCTATACACTTGTATTGTTCTGTAGGCATTATATTTAATAACTTAAAGGGGTAAAAAAGTTCATTTTAAATATGACTTTACTAATATTTGAATACAGCATTCTATTTCCTTTTTTTGTAATGCTGGTCATGATCTATTCATTTCAAAAACACAGATTGTAACAGTTTCAAAACACCATTTAAAAAAGTGACATAGTGGGGGCTTAAGGAATTCAAGGGATTTGAGTGAGATGGATTGCCATCCCACCAAGGAAGATAAAGCTGAAAGAGACTTTAAGCGGTGCTTGCTTAAGGGTAAATAGTAACTACTGTTATTATTATTAGCTAATGTAACTGTAATGCAATCTACCTGTCTTAACTGAGACTCATCTCGAAGCTGCCTTCTGGCTTCATTGTACATTTCATCCAGCCCCTGTCGAGAATGCTTGTACGTCTGAAGCTCAGTTTCCACATCCACTTTGGTAACCTAGGAAGAAAACTTTTCATTCTATCATCACTACTATTAGTACAGCACAGAAATGCCCAATCTGTACAAAAGCCCCAGAAGTAGCAGTGTCTGACACAAGAGTCTGTCTGCAAGCGGTCTACTCTTACCTCTAGGTGCTGCTGTGTTTTCATCAAAATCAACTTATTCTCACTTCGTAACTGATGGTTTTCTTCTTGGAGTT